>JBBPRK010000638.1:0-19582 GCA_038093075.1 Boletus patriciae
CATTGCGAGCGACGAGCAAGATATTGAAACCAGCGGCGGCCAACTGGAGTGCAAATTCCTTCCCAATTCCGTCGGATGCACCAGTAACGACTAGGGTGACGTTGAGTTTGAATAAGTGAGGATTATTTTAGAACATCACGCACCTGCCCAAGCGCCGGTCGATGCACCAAACTTTTTTAGCTAAGAACGAAAGAACGCATTAGTCTTGCATTAACCTGCCCAGCACACAGACGCACGCTTTTACCCGGTAGAACCAGGGTTTGGGCGAGGACAAGCCATGTCTTGAGCAAGAAACGCGCCACCGTGAATGCCCCAACAGAGAAAACTAGACCGAATGTCCATGGACATGCAGTAACTATGATTCAACCTGGTTAAAATGCGTAGCGAAACATTCGGGGACGGACAAACCTCGTTCAGAAAGCCATGTACGAAGACAAGTCGTAGACATAGTGGTTGTGCTTGCTGAATGGTCCTGCTCAGCTTCGGAAGCGAAGTTGAACGACCTGTCACTGGGGTCTCACGTGACAAAACCACACAAGCATTCCGCTCCTCCATCACTACACATTTTCGATACAAAATACAAGATGGAACAACGTTCAGGTACTGATCCTGATCGTTATGAACTCAGTGGTCTGAATTCTCTCCCAATGCCCACTACCATCGTCGGGGATTGGTTCTGATTGTGTTTAGAGATGCTACCAAACTTTCGCGGTCACAAGACGTGCATTGACTCCATCCAGACGCAGCTTTACCCTCAAAGCTGAAGGAGAAGTCTACTTCCAACGTGTTTACTTGATCATTGGCCCGACGGGGTCAGGCAAGACTTCGATGTCAATGGATCCGCTGGGTGTGGCGGCCTCCGTCGTGTATACGCCTTTTATCCCGCAATTATCAGGAGAGTCTGGAGAGATGCATTGGATGCCATCTGTCCCGAAATCGAGGCTCAACTTGCCAAAGGATAGAGGTGGCGCACGCCGCACAGGAGTGTTGGGTTCAGAAGTGACACCATCAAAGGCGAGTAGCCTGTACGAGATTGACCAGTTGTTGGAGCCTAAGCGTAATCACTTCAGTGCTCCATATGATGGCGCTCGATATAAGTAAGGTGGGTTGCCCTTTTCTCTGTAGCACAGGTTGAGCGAATGCGCAGGTCTTGTATCAGTGCTCACTGGAGAAGGACCTGTAATTGTTCGAAGCTGGTGACGACACCGAAGTGGGCGAGAAAGGTTGAAACTTGACTTTGAGGTGAGATAGGCACTACAATAACCATCCGACCTAATTTGACAAATCGTCTCTTCCAGTGGCGGAGAAGGTAAGACCGGATTCCAGCGTGAGGTGTTCACATCATCATACCTTTGTATCACGCGTGAGTCACGCTCGCTGCGCGATCTGTGGTTCGACCGAGATTATTTTACTCGACGACGTGAGCTCGTTGTTTCGCTTTGTCCGATGCTGTAATTGACACGGCCTACCTGCTTCTTCCCTTTTCTAGAATCTTCTCTTTAGCAATCATCACAGCAAGCGCCCCGTCGTTTACAAATCACGTCCGAAATAGAGCCCTGATCGACGACGCGAGGGAAACCACAAATTGGGCAACGGGACGAATGACAGCGATATTGCGTCGATATGTGCGAGATTACCCATACAAACATACATCTGGAAGGGGAAACTTCCCACTAGAATGACAGTCCGACCATGGACTCGATCACCAGGGAAACACCCCTCGACAATCCACGACGGTATAGATCCAGGGCTGCCAACGCCTGATTGGACCCAGAAAGTCAGGAATGGGAAAACGAATGGGAATGGGAAGCTCGTCATGGCTGAAGAGGTCCACGTTGGTATGTGATGTGTCGTGGGCTGCATGCACGTGGACATTTTGCGTAGAATTCTTCCACCTTGGGAGAGCGTCGCAGACGATTCATGACAAACTCATAGTGACGGTAGTCGGGACAGCCTTCGGGTATGTTCTTTCCTTCTTTTCCTGGGATCGAAGATCCGCAGGTGGCTAGATACCATACCTGCATCGAGAGTTATCGCACGGTGCGCGGCACGCAAGGTATCAAAACGAGTAGATTTTGCTGTCTGAGAAACGTTTTATCGGCCTCATCTCCCATCTATCTATATCAGGTGATGTACTGCTCTCTACGGGCCTCGCATAGGTCCTGGAAGTGTCCATGAAGATGGTTTCCAAGCTTGGTGCTGTGGTCGTAGTCACATCTGCGTTCCTTTTGCTAGGTGTGACGCATGTGAGTCGTCGGCACGCGGGTTAGGCGCGTCTACATGAAAGCACAGCTTTCAGTGAAGCCGCGAGACGAGCGCTTGAGCAATGCCAAGTCCCCGTGCTGGGTCATTTCGGAGCCGCCATGGCAGGTCTCGGCGAGTGATGTGTAGCTAGTTACTATGGTCACGTTCTCATTCCACTTGCATCGCAGAGCCATCGCCATTTACAGGAACTACGCAATAACGCCTGTAAAGCTCGTGTATTGAACTTCTATTCAGAAAGGGCGTAGGGGCCTGACAACTACCGTACCATTTCCAACTTGGCACTGTTGGGCCTGTTGCTTTGTACAGCAATCACTCGAGTGGGTCAGTTTAAATCCAGTCCGTAGCAGTCAGATCGGCCGTCCCTAAGTTCATCGAGTCAAGAGGGCTCTTGCATCGCATCCCTGGCTCAGTGCACTGCCCCTCCAGCCGCGAACCCGGATACATCATGAGTGGCCGAGGCAAGTTAAAAGGGAGCGCTGTGGCCTCTCCAAGATCATTAAATCCCTCTCCTACCTCTACTCTAGCACATCATGATCCTGACACTTTCCTCTGAAAGCGTCCGCAACACCGTCTTCACAGACGAACGTGGACTCCCCGTGTTCAAGAGCAACACGCCCTTCCGTCTAGGCGCCCGCACGACGACCATCAGTCGACAAACGTCAAACAACTCGGATCCCATCGAAGTTATGGGTCGCATCGAATGGCATTGTTTCGGGCCCTCGATATTCACTATCGGAGGGACGAAATTAGCATCAAACGCTTTCCTGCCAAGCCATGGGTTCTTTGGAAGGTGGGAATTAGCGCGGTTATTTGGAATGAATGGCACTCACACATTGACCCTCTGGGATTTAGGAAACGCACGTTCACCGGGCCTGATGGCCGCCGCTATAGATGGGACATGTCCTACAGGAATGTCGTGGTGAGTGTCAACATTTGGTTTCGACTGGGTTGTGTTATCTCATTTGTTGTTTGGCAGCTTTCTCTCGATGACGCGTCACGAACCGAGGTCGCACGACACCACAGAGCGACTCTCGGGATTATAGGGAAGCGGAGGAGTGCCTCCTTGGATATTGCACCTCAGGCAGAGCGCATGTTGGACCTCGTCATCCTTACCTTTATATATGTGGAAAAGTTGCGGATGGACAAGGAGAAGAGGCAACGGAGGGCAGCAGGTGGGGGTCCCTGAGTCGAGAGAGAGAGGGATGGAGTTTCGTGTCTTCATTGTGCATACCTTTTTACGTTCCATCGCCAGACCCGGCTTAATATTTCATGATATCCTACCTACTAATTATCATGTATACTTGATGTTCCATCTACTGCGCAGTTTGAGCTCGCATGAATTCAGTCCAAGTTGAAATCACCACTCACCATAATTACCAAGAGCCCAGTGAGCCGGGGGCACTGTTCAATGAGGGGGTGACGACGAGGGAAGGTGCTAGACCATATGGAATAACCTGGACCCTCGGTCTGGTTTGGCACTTCTCCAGCCTCTTTGTCGTTCAACATCCGTAAGTGTGACGGGATGGCGTGGACACGGTGGTATGTAGTGGCCACGCAGGACGCACTAGGCGGCACCCTCGCGTTGGGTGCTCTTAGCAATACATGGGATTCTGTAGGCGAAGTCGATCACGATCTCTCCGCCTGGCAGTTTCCGCGGCACATGATCTCGGCCTGCACCGCCACAACACCAATACTGATTCCTCAGGCTTGTACCAGGAAATGCGAGAGGCAAGAGAGATCGGTAGGACCTGGGGATGAAATTATACCAACGCCAGATATCCTTGCATATTTCCCCTATCATGTCTTGGGCGATCTGGTCAGCTGACGACTCCTAGCATGTTCTCGAGCTAGTAGTCCTTCGCGTACGTCGATGATGATGAATCGAAGCAAACGTGAAGGTTCAAACGCGTACCGGAATCATCCCTCCAATAATTTCTGCAAGGCAAGTTAACTCCGCATTTTCTTTTGAAATCTGCAGGCGAGTCGATAAGTAAATATCTGAATCCATAATGTAGTCCTTCAAATTCAAATCCACACCGTGCAACATTCCCTTCTGCTGCACTTCCCAACCTACTCTTGCATAATCCATGTTGTATCTGCCCTGTGCCCGTCGTTTCGCGTGGTATCCTCGAACAATATTCTGACCACTTCCGAACCTCCAGTTTCTTCCGCTTTCGATACAATGCTCGTCAGGCTCGCCTGCGGAACCAGCGGCTTCACCGCAGACGCTACCTGCATCGGAGCGATACCCAGTGCATCCGCAAGCGCGTTCAACGAACCTTCCAAATCGCCACCCTTCTCTGCCCCAGCTCGTCCTGCTCCACTTCCCGACGGATCAGATCCGAATCCCCACCTCTTCAAAGTCATCCATCGCGTCATCCCCTCCGAATCACCCACGATAATACCCCACCATCCGACTTCTTCTTTCAACCTCTCCAACAAGGTTACCATCCCGTAGATGTACCACCCGAGGAGCAGTAGCGCCACGGCGAGGAGGACATACAGGAATTTGGTGAATGGCGTGCGTGCGCCGGGGGGAGAGACCTCTGCGAGCAGTTTCTTTTCGCGGGAGCCCTTATGAGCCTCGAGAGTGGGATCTGGATGCGCAGATGCAGGTGGAGGCTTGGACGATGCAGCGCCGACACTGGCACGGGTGCCAATGCTCGGGCCGGCGTGACGGAGGCGATGGTGATCTGCTGATGTATGTGACGTGGAGGTGGTGGGCGACGTACGCTTGGTTTGGTCTGTGCGTTTTTTGGGAGGCATTATTTATTGGAGGACAGAAAGCGAAAGAGGAGTAGAGAGGGGGTCATAAGGCTAATCAGCAGCTTGAGGCCGCGTGACGTCATATCATGTGATGTCTTAATGCAGCCTGCCTGTGGCTGTGAAGTCTTAGTGTTAGCCACATTACCTTGCTTGCAAGGTCTCTCGTTGCTCGAAATTGACCGGTCTTTTCACCAACACGTGATGAGTCACGTGCTCGGCTCTTGCGTGAGTTGCTACTCGTCAAGCAAGGTTTCTGCCGACGCAGGCGGCATTTCCCGAGTATTGAAACGTATGAATTTCGTTTCGGTGTGTAGACTATGTATCTATTACTGGTTCTAGTCCTTCTTCAACAACGACCTCCCGGTCATCTCTGCAAAAAAACACGTCAGCCAAGACGAACTCAAATATCGACCGCCCCACTCACCTTCAGGCTGCGGCAACCCCAAAATCGCAAGCACAGTCGGCGCAACATCTGCCAAGGCACCCGCTTCCTCCGGAGACGTCCCACCCTCTTCATCCTGGACAAACTCGAGGTCCTTCCCAGTCATGATGAACGGAACCTTGTTCGTCGTGTGCGCCGTGTGCGGTGCTCCGGTCTTCGCATTAATCATCTGTTCTGCGTTCCCGTGGTCAGCCGTTATGAGCAAGACATATCCAGCCTTCTCGCACGCTTCGTAGACTGTCCCGACAGCCTTGTCCGTTGCCGTAATCGCCTCAACAGCGGCGTCGAACACACCCGTGTGCCCTACCATGTCGGGAGGTGCAAAGTTGCACATGACGAATTCGTGTTTCTTGCTCGCGACCACCTCGGCCACCTTGTCGGCCACCTCTTGAGCGCTCATGGGTGGCTGTAAGTCGTATGTTGCAACTTTTGGAGACGCGATCAAGTGGCGCTCTTCGGAGGGGAATTGTTTCTCGACGCCACCGTTGAAGAAGAAGGTGACGTGGGCGTATTTCTCTGTCTCAGCAATGTGAGCTTGGGAAAGGCCTTCTTTGGAGAGCCATTCTGCAAGCACGTTCGTCATTTGTTGGGGTGGGAAAGCCACTGGGAACGGGAACTCGGCGTTATAACGGGACATTGACGTAATGTGCTGGTCCGAGATCAGTCCGCTATCGAGCACTCACGGTGAGAGGAGGAGCTTACAAGATCTTTAGGGATGTTGACTTTTATGGGCTTGTCAGGTAGCCCGATGACACTGACAATCTCACGCATGCGATCCGAGCGGTAGTTGAAGAAGAACAATGTGTCCCCCTCCTTGATACGTCCGTCTGCACCATTGACGATGATGGGCTGCAAGAATTCGTCTGTCTCCTTCTTGTCGTACCTCTCCTGGATGGTTTTGAGCACATCTGTCGTCTCTTCGCCTTTTCCATCAACGAGGCCCTCGACAGCGATCTTGATACGCTCCCAGCGCTTGTCACGATCCATGGCGTAGTATCGGCCGATTACAGTAGCCAATTCACCGTACGATTCTGACTTTAGGAAAGAAAGCAAGTCTTCGGCGTAACCCTTGGCTGACGATGGAGCGGTGTCACGCCCGTCACCAAAGAAGTGGATATAGGTGTGAGGCACGCCAGATTCCTTGGCGGTCTCGAGGAGGGCCTTGAGATGACGAATGTGGGAGTGAACACCACCATCGGAGACCTTGCGAGCACGACGTCAAACATTGTGACGCAGACCCTTTTCTTGTATGCTTACCAAACCGAGTAGATGCAGGCGCCCGTTACCCTCTTTGGCGCGCTTCGTGCTCTCGAGGATCGTCGGGTTCTTGTGAAACTGTCTCTTTGCAATTGACACGTCGATCCGGACAATGTCCTGCCAGACGATCCGGCCAGCACCGATATTGAGGTGTCTAGACGTGATCGTGTCGTAGCGGTGTCAGAGAACAGAGACAAACACGCATGTGCGAGTCCGAATCAAGATCGACGTACCCAACCTCTGAGTTCCCCATGAGGCCGTCGTTCAGCCCGACCGCGTTCCCATGTGCGAAGAGCGTGCGGTATGCGTGATTTTTGGCGATGGTATCCATGTTGGTGGTATCGGCAGCTTCGATAGCGTCTCCTTTCGTGCCCTTCTCGGGTGAGATTCCCCAGCCATCGTGGACGCTTTCGAATGAGAGATTACGGTGAGCCTCGGAGAAGGTGATCGGAGCTAGTTAACGCACATGAGGCAAACCTTGTTCTTGACTTCGACCATGATGACGCGATCGGCGTGCTTCTCGAAAAAAAGGAGATGAAACGAGGTCTAGTGTAGAAAAGCAGATTCTAGTCTATTCGAATGGTTTTATAGTAGCACGGAGACGCTCGGGGTGACAGCGTGAGTCGCCGCAGGCGATAGACCGAGAGAAACGATGGCTGTGGTCCTGATGGGATAAAGTCCGAAGCTCTCCTGGCCCGATATGGCCGATTCCCTGAGTCACGGAACGGCTGGGATTTTTCGCCAAGGTCCAACAACCGATTTCCATTGCAACAAGCTGAACAACATATAGATACACAATGACAACGACGACACGACAGTTTCATAGCGTACACACACAAAGATGGTCGGTTAGCCGCAGCGAGCAGATCACAACCATTCGATGGCACCGATCTCTTCCAAATACCCCTTGAGGATCGAATCCCAGCTGTGCACCGAGCGAGACAGCTCAAGCCTGGTGGTCGCAGGGGTAGTGGATACCGGCTTCTGGTAGAACCACAGGGTGTTCCACACGTTATCTTTTAAAGTAGAATGATAATAATTAGAACCATGCATGAAAGTAGACAGGTGGAAGCCGCACCAGTGATTTCATCGTTCAAGTAATTCGCCTGAGGATCGACGTGAACAAGTCGAATCGAGCGTCACGTAATAGAGGCTTACCCGTTCTATAATGGCTTCTGCTCTCCCTTCTCCAGGTCTGGCACCGTTTGATCCGTGAGAGATGGAGAAATCAATGGGGGACCCATCGTTGACGATGTAAAATCTGGAGCCAGATGAACGTCGTGACCACCGCTGCGTGGAAACAAAAAGGTTTACCTGAGTGTCTGCCTTTCGTAATCGTGGCTATACTCCCTTCCCCACTGAACACGTGTGTTGGATGCTACGGTCTTCAACGGGAACGGATTAGTGGTGTCTGCAATGATGACGGCTTCGGGAGACAAGAGGTTGAACTCGGCCCCTGTTGCATCGCGTAAGTAAATGCGCTGTTGGAAGCAAAAGTCAGGCTTACAGTCACTTTGGATGTCAAATACGATGGCCGTCCTGTACGGCTGAGGGTGCTGGACGATATAGTTGTACGCGTCCATGACCGTTCCAGCGGCATCTCTGATCTCTTTCCTGCCTGCCTCCTTCATCAGAACCCATAACTCGACAACATTCAGAGTTGCGATAGAGGAGTCTTGAGCGACGCTACCGGCCCAATCAATGAAGAGATCGTATTGCGTAGGATCCGCGGTGAGCCTCTTATTGATCTCTGGGTTACCACCCACGACAGACACTTGTTTCTGCATGAACTCAGAGAACGTCTTGTATTGCTCTTCCGTCGTCACGGAAGCATCAAACTGGCCGCCGAAGCCGATGCCGTTGAATGAAGCGGTAACACTCGTGGAGAATCGCTCATTGACAGAGCTGTCAGAGTTGGACGCCCACACGTTCTGACGGCCGTGAGGGGTGAGATGCGGCATAGCATGAGGGATCAATCCACCAGCTTACCAATTGAAACCTGGCACCGAACGCAGAATTGATAATGATGTGGGTGCCCCAAGACGCAAAGAAATCCTTCCAGTCCTGGACAACGCCCTTGTTGCTGCCGTCACCGATGGGGACCATTTCTTCAAGTCTCCTTGCGAGTGCCGTCTCGGCGAGCAGGTCGAGGTAATTTCTCAGCGAAGCGAGGTAAGTGTCAGCGTTGAAACTGTACATCGCCCACTGGTCTTCTCTCCTGTAAGTCTTGTCGATAGAATATGAAACAGAAGTGCTCGCAGACACGGCAAGGTAGCGGGCCGAGAGAGACGTATCTATTTTGAGCGAAGATGAGGCTTCCGTGCCGTTCTTGTAAGTTACATAGTTTCCATCGCTGCTGTTATAGTCGCTGACGCCGATGCACCTCGGCACATCATAGATAGTCCCCTCTATGGTGCCAAGTTAACGAAATGAGACGAAGGTGAGATTCGCTATAGATACTTGCCTACTTCAAGTTTTCTTGTGTCTTCATCAGGTTCGAACTGGATAATTCTACGGCCTCTCTTGACAGACGCGAGGACCTTGATGACGAGCCATGGTCGGTGTGAATCCACATAACCAGGCAGTTTTGAACACCAACCGATTTTATGTCCAACGGACTCGCCGTAGTGAAGTCCAAGCTATAGCCCAGGACATCACACGCAGGAAACTCTTTGAAGTCAGCTACCCTGGTGACGGTCATTGGAGTGGGTTGCAGTAAAGAGTGCTCGAGTAGCGGAACAAGAACCAACTGAAAGGACCATGAAGGACCCCCACTCTTATAGGCGGTAGGGTGCCGTCTCGGCGCATCCCTTTCGCTAAGACTTGAAAGCCTGCCTAAGGATGGAACAGCCGACCCGTACCCCGTAGGAATCGATCACTCCTTGAGGTTGGGCATCGCCCTTCTAGCTCCAGGAAGACAAAAAGGGCACAGATTTCAGTAGCTGGTACAATCTGGGTACGCCCTGCCGGACAATCTGCGCATCCCATGTCCACAAGATGCTTCGATGTTTCAGAACTTGTCGCATCAACGCAGATATTCTGGCAGCACCCACGGGAAACGGCGATTGAGGGAATGGGCGGGAATGAATCGCATCGAAATGGAGAGTGAGCAACGGCGATCAAGGGAGCCAGCCACGGGGGACCAAGTTACCTCAACTAAGAGAGGCATGACCTCGACTGTAAACCCATCGACCGGACAGATCGTGCTCCGTTTCAGCCTGTCACGAAGTTACCTCAACCAAGTCAGGAGCGTGCCAACCAGGTGAAAGTGTTACCCAAACAAATGTAGGGTTTCTCCAAAATAGTTAGGTGTTAATGACTTCTCTCACTCGGATGGATCAAGGTGTCATTCTTCGAGGATTCTTCGGTGGCGACATGTGTCCAATTGGTAGCTGGCTGAGTTGCATCATGCAGTTCAGGTCTTGTCCTCAAAGGAAATTCCAACGGAAACACGGCCAATGCCGTAAGTACAGCATTGGTGTAAATAAAGGTAAATGCCACACTCAGCGCCGCCCGCCGGTCAGGCAGCTCCAGAATGTAGTTGCGTGATTTACGCCGCCAGACAGCGTGAGGACGGTTTCAAGTTCCTTGAAGGATGAAGTGGAGCGGATGACTCGGAGCAAATAGCGAATGAGGAGCGATATTGGACGAAACCAACCAGGTTCTCGGCGAAAAAGCAAAGGTCGAGACTCAATCTGAAGCTGGAAACAGACCAATTTCGACGTGAGATGACCAGAATTCAGAAGTTCTGCCCCATGCATGCCCCTTGATATAATATTGCCTAGTCTAGTGCGTCTATGAGGCCTGGTCACCAGACACTGCCGTGCGCGGCGTGATGAGCGGCCTTGAACAACATGAACGTGCACGATTGGGGGTTTACAATAGGGAAGGGCAACGAAAACCTTCAATGAACACTGATACAAGAGCCACAGTGTCGTTCACATTGGAGATGATAATTGCAAGAATTTACAGCGAGGTTCAGATACTTTGAAACACGGAACAGCGGTAATACATTGATCAAGAACTTCGACACCCAGCATACGCAGCTATTGCTGGGGAATATCCACGAATACATCGAATACAGATTCAAACGGAAACAGGGACATGAGAGTACCACTGGGTCCCACCCTTGGTCACGTACTCCTGCTGCATTGCGGTGTCAGTCAATAGTAATGTGAAGAGTGCAATGAGACGCACGCCGAGGATCTTAACACTGGCAGAGCCAGAACCCGAGCTGAGGTAGATATCGATGGGTGTACCGTCGTTGATAACATCGGCTCTGTGGATATGTGAGGCACAGAACTCGAGTCAAATGTAAATGGCACAACTGACAGGACAAAGAGACGCTCCGTAGGGGAGTCCGGCGAGCCCCAGGATATCTTAGCAGGGCCCAGGGCCACTGGTTGTTGCACAGCGAGTTGGTCGCTATCACCGCCCCCAATGACCGCACTCGGGGTCAGGATCCCAAACTCGCCCCAATTGGACACCGTCTCGAAAGTAATCCAAGTATGGTTGTCACTGGGCTTTCGGAGTGACGAGAGGTATTCGAAAGCATTCTGGAGGTTAGTGGCGCTGGCCCTAAGTGTCTCGTTGGTTGCGTCACGTAGGAGGGTCCACAGTTCGCTTGCTCTGAAACTGACGAGCTCGGGATTGCCCAAAATCGACTCCGTCCACTGTTGGAATGTGGCGAAGTCAGGCGACTCCGCGAGGGCGTCCGCCAAGCCGGGGTTCCCCCCACGGATCCTTACAATTCGCTGTGAAAGCCGGCTGAAATTCCAGTACTGGGTTTCGTCGAATACGGTGCTATCGTACTCCCCTCCATCATTCAAGCCCTTGACGCTCGCAGTGACGTTCCGGGTGAAATTATTGTTGACCTCCTCGTATTTGTTCAATGCCCAGACTTCCTATTTTGCATGTCATCACAAGAAAATAGCAACAGGATTCAAACACCAACCAACTGGAAACGTGCTCCAAAACTAGTGGTGGTTACAAAGTGGCTCCCCACAGTGTTGAAAAACTCGATGTAAGCTTGAACCACCTCGGGATTCTCGGAGTCGAAAGGAGTCAGTTTGGATACGTGTGTCAAAAGTTCTTCTTCGTTGATGAAGTCAAGATAATCGCGGAGATTCCCACTGTACGAATCGTGATCGTTGACGAAGAAATAAAACTGGTTTCCCGTAGGCAAGGACTTATCCAAGGGGAAAAGTGAGATGTTGTTTGTCGTAACAGGGAGAAGACGGTATGCGAGAGCAGAATCGTCCTGCAAAGCTTTCACCGCGAGCTTGCCGTCTGCGAAGGTCCTGATGGTGGACAGAGTACCATTGACCTCAGAAGCAGAGACGATTCTTGGAACCTCATATTCGACACCGCCTGGATTGCTTACATTCAGAGGAGGATGTTGTAAAGGCGAAGTTCGTACCGATCGTCACATTATGGACTCTTGTGTCTTTGGTAACGTCCACAATGCGAACTTGGGTCTTGGCTGAGGAAACCTAGATGGTGAAGGTGAAGGCGATATTAAAGGCGTATTATTTTCCTACCTACCGATATGAAGTCGATTGGATCGAGGCGAGTCAGGTCTAGTCCATAGCCTAGCCATTCCAGTGGCGGAAACTGAGCAGGAGGACGAGGGCGGGATTTAGCAGTCATATGTTGGGAGGAATGGACCGAAGCAAGAGGAGGGGGGGAAGTCGATTGTAAGTCAGGATTCCAAGTCCAAGTAAAATATCCTCAAGTCGTGACTTGGGGGCATAATCCGCATGGTGAGTCCAATAACATCCCTGATCACCGCTAGATTCGATTACAAGGCGGCTCTGACCGTATCGTTAACTCCTTCCATTCGCAATTAGTGTGGAGGAACTTGAAACTTCCGGAAGCACTGGCCCCGTTTCTAGAATACGCGGCCAAGTGGGATTCGTTAATTTGACGTTGGGAAACAGGGCGTAGCCTGCCAGTGAGGAACCGGGATTCCACGAACGGTTTCGTGTTCTACACCGGCGGGGAACTTCGGGAAGTTGGCCTGATCTTGGAGTTCTTGAATATCGCCGATCAATAGCTGGCTCAGGCTGAATCAGCCGCAACTGCGAAAAAAAAGTTGGACCAAACTTTACCAAAGAGTCGTCGAGAACGACCTCACTAACACCAGTTTAGACCAGAGTTCCCAGTCGAACGCACACCACATGATGTACTTACGCGAACAGAGCGGAATTCGTGTTCCAATCCGGATTCAGGAGGTTCATCAGCTTCGTGGTCCAACCACTGCTCAGCTCCCCTGAGTCGGCGTAGGCTTATGTTTCCGATCCAGATCCTAATATGACTATGGCAAGTCTCTCATATCCAGCTTCCCTGTGGAGCTCCCGCGGATCGCCGCTCGGTGTATATGGCATGAAAGAAACCTATCGTCTTGAGATCCCCGCCGTGCATACCCCGCTCTGGGCCCTCTACTTAATAGACACCTCGCGCAGCCTCTAAAACCTCCAGCGAACCATACCCCGAAGGCTCCACGTTATGGACCTCCCCGCTGTCGATCGCATTGGCTATGCGCTCAATCTTACTGACATCACCCCTTTTGACATCGACGCAGTATGTGTCCCTCTGTGATTTCATCGCATCATTGCTGACAATGATCTACAAGGTCGATAGCTATGTACTTTACGCGAGGCGCCTACTCTCAATCGACTTCAACGATGTTCGTGACATTGTAATTGGTGGGTATTGCTTACTATTGTGATTGTTTGGACAACAAATTTGCACCTTGTGTCGACCAGACGGAATAACCTACAGCGTTCCAAGGGCTGTTTCCGTTACGGCTGACAGTCAGATTGTCCGCGGCGAATATATCTCGTACCCCGATGGCAGGGAAGCTGCAAGCCAGTTCAGCGCGGATGCCTCCTACCCTCTCCGGTACTTCGCTGTCTCAGGTACAACCTCAGGGACCTACGCAGCCAGGAAATCATTCCTTGAAAGCCATCAGTATGCATTCTTCAGTTACACGGAAGGATCATATAGTGTTCGGCTCCGGGACTATGCCAATTCTCTGGTGGAGACGCCGCTTGTCAGTGGACTCGAAGGGATTCCGGTACCATTCAATTCATCGAACGAAACCACCGTAAGAAGATACAGAGATTTCTTCCGTGGATATGGCTCGCACCTCATCGTCAATGTCAACTACGGAGCTCGATACCCCCTGGTAAGATGGACCTGTATAGTAAACAATTCATCTAACAAAGTCTTCGACAGAAAGTCTGGGCTTCGAACGAGACCCCCGCAGTTAACAATATGTTCAACACCAATGTCAAAGCCAAGTTTAATGGCATTCCTTCAGGTGGAAATTTCGACGCTTCTGTCAAGGACCAGGACCAGTACAAAAAATTCTCCGAGTACTTCCAATATCTCCTTGCAATTTCGGGTGGCGGTGATCGTTCGAAGCTTGCCAATACCGATGGCACGTATGCCGACTATGAGGAATGGATCAACTCTATCAAGGAGAATAGACCGGGCCTGCTGAACTTCCAAGTGATCGAAGTGTGGACCCTTATGAAGCTCGCTGATAACCTCGTGCTCAGGAGCTATGCAGACCCACTCTACGATGCCTTCATGTGGATCGTCGGCCACCCGGACGTCTACAAAACAGCAGTTTCTCTGGACATCCAGTCTGGTTCGTTGGTACTCTATGCACTCACCGAGTCACTGATTGTATCCTTAGACTGGGCCGAATTTAATTTGCTTACGCCCAGCGCGGTAATTCTTCCAGACCTTGAAAATCCTTATCCCCCTACGAACACCGTCGCTTCCGACACCCGCGTACAATGGGGGAAGGAGTATAGTCACGACTACCAGCGTCAAACTCTTAGGTGAGCAGTATGTTGGCATCTTGTCGTCCCTAACTAACCGCCATGAAGGTTTTTCGTCATCAACGATGGCTCTCCGATCGACTTCTCCATCTCTCGTGGAAGTTTTGCAGGTTCAGGGATCACAGGCAAAGCAATCGTCACAATCGAGGGTGTAAGTCCATCCTCAGTGCGTTCGTGCATCGTTTCATTTGTTCATCTAGCAAAACTTCACAAACGACGTCATCACCGGTGAGCCTTTTTATTTTTCTATGGACTATTTCTTATCATTCGTACTGTGGAAAGATAACAAATGGAAGTGAGTACTCTTTGGATTTCCTCGCATGGGTATAATTTCCTCACACTATTATGCCAGCACGAGGTGGTTCTACAATGTGCGCGTCAGCGGCACACCCGTGACTCGACTCGCCAGTCCTGGCAGGACTGTCAAGCGTTTCTACAATTGGGATGACGTCCTCAAGGACTACCTCTCCGAGACCGAAACCTCCGCCAAGGCGTAAACGCGGCCACGATCCGCAAGCCTTCGTTAGATCTGAATTCGTAGCGTCGAGGTGGAATTGTAAGCTAGCTCCCAATTGGCGGTGTGATGGAGAATGACTGTATGTGTTTCCAACCCGAATTCTTGTGGATGATGCTTTTTGTACACTATCAATGATCAGAGTCGAGCTGGATTATGTATGTGTTGTTTCTTGTGATGTACTGTCGCTGCCCGATTTTATTTCGGTGGTCGAAGTGACGCATCTGCGACCGCGGTACATACTCGATCGATTGATCCGTACACTGAATATCTACGAATATCCAGGGGTTAGAGTAGACCGGCTGGTAACACAGTGGATGCGCCTCTCCAGTATTAGGGGGGGTACTCCATTCTCCAGTCTCCGACCTTCAGCCTACCCTTCAGACAACAGTGCCTTGAACAACCCGGAGGTACTCGCTCTGAACCTATGCCCCACACAGAGTCCGGTCTATACACGCCTTCCCAACTTGGTAAGTACGACGTGACCTGCATCCCTGCTCAAAGTCTTCACTCCCTATTGCTGGGCCATGTCATAATAGGTTCGAAATGACTTCCATGCCCAATGAAGCACGTGAACTTGTAATAGTAGCTTGAAACCTGAAACGTCGACGGAGAAAGCCCCCATCCCCCCTTTCCCTCCACTCCGAGTCTGCCAACTCTCCAGTGACATCATCGGACAAAAATAAGTACTGGCGGTTGACTTGCACATGACGCTGGCAAACCCAATCGAATCCAGGCCTCAGGGGATCGTTCAATTGAAACGTTCACATGCACGGTTGGTCCCAGTACTTGGCAGTAACTAATTGGCGCGAGTCGTTCCGCACCGCTAGCTTGACCGGCGACCGATTTCGGACAGCGTCGGACGCGCAGTGGTCCCCGATCTGACGGTCCCTGACGAGCATATCTTCCATATCATTAATTATACTGGAGACTCCCCGATCGCGGGGCGCATTAGGTCCGTAAGAACTTCCCTTCTATATATGCCATCATAGGTCCAACTTCGATCCCATCAACGATCGATTCGGCAAGACATGTAACAGGTTTGTAATCGACCACCGATGATCGCTCGCCGTAAAGCGGAGCCGTATCGGGCTGTTTAGTGGCGCATTGGGTCCGGCAGGAGAACCTCCCGAATCCATCAGCGGGGAAGTCTTTAGGACATTAACGATAGATATGGATATGGGGAGATATATCCAGTCACGGTCGTCAGCTCTAGCGGGCACTGCTACATGGTCTGAAGCTGTATTGAATACTTCGGTGCCAGTGCGGTCGCCGTGTGCACATGGTGGTGTTCGCGCTGGGATGGGAGGGAGGCACGGAGGTGGTGAGCGTTGAAGCGTCGGGCGTCGGGGTGTCGCTGGGCATCGCACCCGTGGGATTGCCAGGGAGGGCGTCGGGCCGGGCGAACCGGTTGAGGAACGGTGTATCGCCTGGAGCGCGGGAGTATCGTTTGGGGTGCGTGTGAGCCATTTGAAGCGTGGCGGGGCACGGGGGTTTGTCTGAGGCCTGGGGGTGTGACCCGTTTGAGGGCCGTCAGAAGTGCGTGTAGTCCGGTTGAAGCAGAAGCGATTTCTTCTGGCACGTATTCTACGCTAACTCAAGATCTAGTACCTGAGTACCAGGCAGGGTGTTGCAATTGCTTCCGTTCAGCGTTTCTTTTGGACATACTGGCAGCTCATTCCCGTCTACTCCTTTCGACCCTCCGCCCCTGCTTCCGAGTCCATACCCACGTTGTTCTAAGCATGATGTACTTCAAGTCGAATCACAGCTCAGATCTCCGAGGAGCAATCTGTGGAGCCCGAGCTGTGTAGATTTACCCCGGAATATTGCCGTCTCTCGTGCACTTGACAGCGTGCACATTTCAAGTTATTATTATCGTCTCCTTACACTATTACACGGTGCGTCGGATTCAACACGTCCCAGATCCTACTAGGGGTAGTAGAGGCGCAATCCCATTACCAAACGCTGACAATCCGATATGCCGTCGAACGAGTTTCACCCTAAATCGCAAATACGCCTCAGACGTCTGTTATGCTGGTTGCGCCCATCACGTCCTGGCCAAACTAACTGGGCGAGCGGACATGTAGCACCTGATCGCCTATACATAGGAGAGGTTACAAGGCTGTGGCATTGTCACTGACACTGCGAATTGATGTTATTGAACGTGGGCAATCTCCGAATCTCGCTCCCATGTACTTATCAGATCTCGAAACGCGTCGTGCATTCTATTCTCCCGCGGTAGACACTTGCGTCGCGGCCTCGTGCAAATACACGTCGAGGATGTCGTCCCACGAATACCCAGTGCTCCTATTACTCAATCGGAGCGACTCTGGCGTGAGCCCAACAGGTGCGCCGAAATACCACACCGTGTTCCACACGTCGTCGGTAATGACGTCGTTGAGGTACCGTTCCTGTGTACCCACCGTCAGAAAAGTTAAAAACACTCCGGTCCACGGAGGTCTGACGAAGGACAAGGATGGTGCCCGTACATTTTCGATGATGGCTTCTGCTCTCCCCTGGCGCCACCCAGCGCCATGGCTACCGTGCGAGATTGAAAAGTCGATTGGGCTTCCATCGTTGACGATGAAAAACCTGAGGAGGTCAGCAGCGCAGTCGACTTGTATATCCCATGGACATACACACCTCAATGTCTGCCTCTGATAGTCATGGCTGTGTTCCTTTCCCCACTGCACACGGGAAAGAGAAGCGATTGTCTCAGGCGGATACGGATTCGCATTATCAGCAAGAATCACTGCACTCGGAGTGAGGAGGTTAAATTCGGCCCCTGACGTTTTCACCGAAAAGTCAGTGAACCATCTCTCTTCAACATGGAATAGGATGAACTTACAGTCGCTCTGGGTGTCAAAAACCACAGCGGTCTTATAAACCCTTGGGTGAGTGAGTATCCACGTAAATGCCTGACTGAGCTCCCCCGCATAACTCTTCAACATGGCGTTTGTATATGCGGTCATCAGTGTCCATATAGCGGTCGTATGGAACCGGATATGTGTTGGCGTTCCCTCGTATACGCTGGCCGACCACTGTGCGTACGAATTCCAATTCGTCGGGTCGGATGTAAGGTTGGAGGAGAGTTGGGCGTCTCCACCGTGAACCGTCACAAGCCTCTGAAGGTATTCAAGGAAGACCTTGTACTGCGTCTCAGATTTGACCTTCTCATCGAATTCTCCTCCGTTAGGGATGCCGTTGAAGTAAGCCTTGACATCTGTGGCGAACTTGGCGTTGACAGACGCATTGTCATTCGATGCCCACGCATTCTGGTGATCACAGTGAGCATAGATGAGTGCATGACTCGGTGAGTGTCACACATACGAGCTGGAAACGCGCTCCATAGCTGGCATTCACGATGACATGCGAACCGAAGCGCTGAAAAAAGCTTTTATAGGCGGCCAAAACGTCCTCACTATCACCGTTAAAATTTTGCGGCAAGTCCTCTACTCCCCGCAACAGCGCCGTTTGGTTGAGCAAATCGTCATAGTCGGCGAGGCGTGCCGCGTAGGCAGAATTGCTGAAGCTGTAGAACGCATATTGGTTTTCGCGGATGAATGAACGGTCATGGGCCAGCACGATAGCAGCGTCGGTACCCGTGACGGCAAGGTAACGTGCAGGAAGTGTCGCATCCGCGCGGAAAGCCTTCTGTGCGTCGTTGCCGGTGGCATAGCTCAAAAAAGTGCCCAGAAAGACCGATTCCTGTGATATGCGCACAGCGTCGGGGATGTCGTACACCACACCACCTGCGATACAAAGGTAGTGAGGTGCCGAATCGTCAAAAGAAACGATAGGAGCACACCGATGTCAACCTGACGGATGTTTTCATAGGGGTCGAAGTCGATGATTCGACGACCTTTAAGAACTGAGGCTGACGCCTGAAATCCGAGTCGTTGAGTTTAGATGCAGTGTGGCATCGTATACAAGGGGCATACAGCGCGTAGGTCCATGGTAGGCGAACGAGAGAGATCGATGCTATAACCAAGCCAGTCGATGGCTGGGAGTTCACGAGCAGTCATCTTATCGTGAAACAGTGAAGGATGCTACGGGACCGAGAAGGATGCGTGAGTTTGGCAGTGCTATATATCGCTCTGACCGCTGCTCTGGATTTATATATATATGTGTTAGTGGAGGTAAAGAGCCCGCCATGTCATCGACGGGGTTCAAATTAGTGGGTTCCATAGGGTGATCAAGAATAGTACATACTTGACTGAATCGCACAGTAGAGATCGGTTGCCATTTGTGTACCGTCTCACAGGCCTTCAAGTTCCCTCTGGCATCAGATCGCCGGAACCCGGCAGATTTGAGCAGTGAGGATTTGGCGAGACCCATTAGCAAGACCGAATCTAGCGGTGCTCCTCAAATGAAGAGTGTAGCATCCTCCTTGAGTGCAAAGGCGCCGGGGTGTGTCCAAGGCACGAATGTGTCGGTCTCGGGGACGTGCATGGTCCTAGGTCCGCCGTCTTGCATGCTGCGCAG
>JBBPRK010000639.1:0-19576 GCA_038093075.1 Boletus patriciae
AGTAGAACTACCATACATGTAAATGTCCGACATAGGGCCACCGCCCTGCTGGACAATAAACAAGGAAGCCAAAAAAAAAAAAAAAAAAAAAAAAGAATGATGCAACGCGTTGCCGATCCACAACTCCGCCTTGGAAAAAAAGAACACATTCTTCTGTCCGAATGAATACAATTGCGGATACCGATCCAACACACGGGCCGACACAAACTGGACAAAGATCCCAGTGGGAGGACGGCGGAGATGTCGTTGTAAAACGAGATCGTCCAGGATTCATAGGCGATCTGTCCTGAAAAGTTGATGAAAAAGGAATACTATTGTGACTCTGTGAGCGTCAGCGAAAACCAAACCCAAACGTCGCCAGTCGTGAAAGAAAGGGACGTACCCAAAACCTGCATGCTCACGAAGTTCGCACCATCCTCAATCGCGAGCAAGATCGCTTTTGGTTCTTCTTGGCGAGCTTGACCACAAGCGCCTTTTGCAACGGCGACGCTCGACCTACACAGTCAACGACCGCTTTACGCAACAATACCAACTCCAAAAACCTCGGCTTGAATCCCTCCTTTTCGAGCGCAAACATCAAACTCTTGTCCTACATCGCACGTCGTGAGTCCGCCTCGAACCGAACGAAAACGCCACGCACCAATGATCAACGCCAAATCCTCCAGCTTCCCACTACTCCTCTGACTCCTGATCGCACTCAGCCGCCTCGAAATAAACTCGGCCGTCTCGTGCGGCGTCTTCCCGCTGACAACCACCTACATAGTACCTCACCTCCATCAAAATACAACCCAGGAAAGGAAAGACGACGACTCGCCAAATTCATGTTCTCCGCAATCAACCAACAACTCATCCCGACATTGATCGCCGTTTCCTGCCGATCGCCGGGGCACCAAGCAAAAACATGTCCTTTTCGTTCAGCCCGGCGGCTCCATCGAGCGCTTCGCGCACCTGAAGTTGCTCATTGCCGCCACTTGGGCGTATTCGGCGGGGGGATGTCGTCGTGCTAGTAGGCAACGCAGAGCGTGCGGAGAACTTGGGTGGCATAGTCCGCGAGATCGAAGGGCCCTACTTTGAGTGGCTCGAACATCATTTGGGACGTGAGGCCTTGAGGGGTGTCGTCAGGGTTGCGCTTGCCTTATGTCACCATGTCCATCGTTCTTGCCAGTTTCTCGGCACCTATCGCCTTCCACCATTTACTTCGCTAGACATGCCTCGCGCCTCACGCAATTCTCAAAAGCATCGTTCACGGGAACACGGCTTTGAAGTCTGCAACCATACCTGCCAGAAATCGGTGTGCATTAGCTCTCGCTCAAAGACCATCTTCTGGCCAAAGGAAGGAAATAGCTGTGGTCGACATGCACGGAATATGTCACTGCACCCTGGTTGCAGGGCACCCTGCCCTGTGGCCTCCAAACACTTCGCTCGTAACGCAGACCCAAGCGAATATGGGGGCGTCATCAGGGACATGCTCGATCGCCATCGCAGCCCCAGAGCAATCGACGAGTTCTTCTCGAGACATATTACTGACTGGAGGCGGGGACGTGCAAACTGGCCAGAAATTCCTCCCTCATGGTACGTACAGACGTGTTGTAAATGAAGTGTCAACTAATGTCACAAATCTAGCCATCAACTGATGGATGTAGATTCCACTCCATCCGCGGGCCCATCACGGCTACAAGGCATGGACACCGACAATGAGGGGAACCCCAACGGAGACCACGACAGCGAAGGAGAATACGATAATGAAGAGGACGAAGAGGAAGAAGAATATGTGGAACGCCTGACCATCACTCATACTGGCTGTGCGGCCTCCAGTCGCTCCGCATCCGCTGACGCCTCGATTGCCTCGGGCGGGCGAGAGCCCATTGACCCCTACCCCTGGACCCCGAGATGTAACACACCAAGGACGTTCAAACTGCTGTACGTTCCTGATCCCAGTCACGAAAGTAAAGGCCGCGAGCATGTATCCCATGACCTTGGATGGGTGAAGCAAAACCTGACGAAAGGCCAATTAGCGGCCATCAAGGAGATGAAGGACTTTCACGTCAAGGCTAGGGCGGCGGAGGACCTTGCGACCGAGGGTTCAACTTACCGGTTGACGGAATGGGTGAGTGGTCACCTCGTATGTATATACGCTGCGTGGTGCCGACGTTTGACATAACAGTTGTGGGCAATGATTTGTCTGTCGGAACACAAGACCGATCAGGGGCACAAGACATTCGATGTGTCCTACATGCGCTGGCAGGACTTTAGGGATACACTCACAGACCCTCGCAATGCAGCCGACTCGGAGCACTCTCGCTGGGAGTTTATCCGGTCCCATGACATCATTATTGGAGGCATGGACTATACCATCGACACTGCGTAAGTACAATGATAGCGCATGTCGTTTGAGAGCCATCACTGACCATGCCATTAGCTCGAAGAACTCTGTATACAAACTTCATGGGGAGGCCCGCAAGCAGTACGACACAACACTCCTTGAACTCGCCCGGGTCGTCAAGTTCTGGCCACCCATTCCCCAAGTGCGCGCGGCCGCGCAAAAGTGGCCCACGGTCTCCATTCTGGACATGGTCGCAGCGGCAAATGGCTGGCTGCGCCCCAAAACCGTTGCTCTGACGATCGGCGATGTGATACCTCCTGGGACAGTCCTCAAACAAAGTCACAGTGACCGTGGCGACTCCGTCATACTACCACCAGAGAGTGTGGTCGGCGATGATGCGGCTGCGAGGCGAGAACGCCGACGATTGACCCGCCTTAGGTCCTGGAACGTGCTTGCTCAGAGAACGTACTTTGAAGAGCAGACATGGGTGTCTCAAGACTATGTCGAGACCCTGACAACCCTAGGAGAGTGGCAATGTTTTATCGTTGGAGGGCATATCGCATCCGTGGTACATACGATCCATGAGCCTCATAGTGATCGGGAAGGAAAGCGTGTCTGGCAGTTCAGGTCTCTTCGTGAGATTCGGTAGGTCTCTGACACATATTATCTGGCTAGCTAACCAGCATGTATGCTATCCGCAGGGAGCTTTGGTCCAACAGACATACAAATCCGGTTACGCCCGATGTCCTGGTTAACCCGCACGCCGGAGATCGACGGGATCGAAGTAAAGGCTGGGAGGAACTCAAATCCTTCGTCGACCAGGTGTACCGAGGGCTGGTCAGCCAGGAATCGAATCTCACAGGTGCGACGTCCAGCCTGACGGTCTTCCTCCGCATGGACGTCGGTCTCATGTTCGATGCGGAGGGGAACCCGTCATACTTTGTCAATGAGGTTGAGCGGACCCCCACCATGAGCATGTGGTTGAAGACTCAGGATACTACGAACCGATCCATGCTGGACACCTTTGCGCGCATACTACATACACACATATCTCGATTGGACGACCTGTATATTTTCTAGCAAGCTGGTACTGTGCACATACTAGTAATGCAAATTATGCTAAGCCACGGTAAGGAACTCGGAATGGTTAGTCGCCGAACAACCGGGGATGACATGCAGGCTCCAGCAACTCATGGTATCGCGGAAATTGGGTTGCGCCCACTAATGAGCGTATGACCAAAGGGGACAACGCAAGCACTGAGCAGAGACCGATGGAGACGGGACTGATGTATGCAGAGATTGATATCAACACAGCAAATGGACTCCAGACGATAGCATTGTTCCGCTACGAAGCTGAGGGGAGTGACGATGAACTGGGGATCGCCGACAAACCGAGAGAGGGACAACGCCAAATGACGGGTAACTACTGGTGAATAAGAGGCGATGACGAGGAAACTATTGGTTGCGCGATAACCGGGTGATGCGTGTTCGTGATGATGGGATCGTGGATATCCAATGGAACAATTTTCTAGATTGTCGCGAGTAAGAGAAAGAGGGTTAGGAAGAACGACTGTAACCATGAATCGACGTGGATGGGTTGGAGGCTGGCAGTCGAGCACGTATTATTACAGTAATCACTTCCCACGCAGATTGCCACAACGGTGACACAACCCGATTCAGACTCGAAGGCCCCTATTGAACCTTGCAATCATTCCTTCATGTCACTGCCAACCACCACATCCAACACCCACCCCATGGATGCAACCATGCCAGTGGATTCAACACCAGGACAAGATGTATCACCTCTTGACTACATTGCTTTATTCTCAGATTTTGTTCTTGCATTAGTCACATTCTATGGCATCATTATCAGCCTCATGATCTCTCAGGGCTTGGGGGCACTGCACCTGAACCTCATGGCCCTATTTGGGCTCATGATTTCAGCATCCACCTTTGGATTCTCTATTGGCATGCTCAGCTCAGTGCAGAAGTGGGATGAATGTGTCACTACATGGCACATGTTTATACTCTTCCAATACAGCTTTCAAACAGTGCTGATGGGTTCTAGAGTCATTGTTGAGAAACATCTCAAAGGTCATGGTATGTGATGAGTCTTTTTACTCGGTTCGTGTGGCTGACAAACACCAGCGCCCCCCAACATCCTTATAGTAGATGGGTTCATCACTTTTGCACTGGGTGCATGCATTCTCAGTTGGTTGTATGTCAGGGCCACAAGAGCAGCAGGGGCCCTCAGTAGGGGCAGTCATCAGCAAGTGATCTGCACCAAGATTGCATGCCAATTGATAGCCAGGGTGGTGTCACAACTCTGTTGCAGACCAAGACAGGACAACAAAGCCCCTGAAGGGGAAGCTAACTCACAACTGGTAGGTAACACCCACTCTCGTAGTCTATTGACATCTGAATTGGTCCAGGAACTTAGCCAACATGTCCACAAATCACAGGTCTTCCCTGATGAGGGAACCAATCATGATGTTGCATTTCTAGTTTAGACTTGTACTACATTATTTGTGTACTTGTCTTTGAATGCATGGAAAGTTCCTGGGAGAATGTTCGACCAAACTTGTGGCTTACTAGTACTACTATCTGCCTGCGCTGTTTCCCAGTGTCGTTCGCATTAGCTCCGTCCTCGTGTCTCAGGCTCCAGCAATTCACCGGTTTTCACAACAGACATGTCTGTCTGTTTCCTGGACGACTCCGGGGCCCGTTCAACTTATAGGCGAACTCAGTTCGTGATCTTGCTCGCAAATGAGGCACTACTACTGCTTGAGTGACACCCAGCGGTAAGTCCTTTTTACCTGATGCTCATCGACACAAAGCCGCTGCAACTCCGTGCCTTCCTCCCGAGCCCCTCCGAGGGATGCAAGTTCCGAGCATCTGCGTAGGAATTCAGGCCAAATACCGACTCGCAGGTATGTAGGTATGTGGAAGCTTCCGAGTCGTGGCACCTTCGGCAGAGACCCCCACACACGTCATCTTGCACCAACGCTTCCGCCACCACGTTTGCCAGTGTTGCTACTGCCAATGGAACCCAACGACGAAGCGGTTTCGCACGTTTCGAGGTGGATGCCACCCATAAATCTCGAACCCAACAAGGTCGCCTTGCCTCTTCCGAGCGATGCCGCCAGTACGGTACTGGCATCAACGACCGGTTTCAGGGATGACTTGGCCTCGGCCCGTACCCCGCCGTGGGCTCGGATGAGATGGACGACGAACAGGGACACTCGAGACGTTTGTGCCACGAGAGAGAGAAAGGGACCGAATTCGACAAGGATCCGATCACCGCAGTGGTCAAATGACTTGGTACCGTGTACACGAACCTCGGAATTTAATTCTAAATCTGTTCGTGGGCACCTTTGTATCGCTGTCCGTCCTTGGCGGTCGGTCGGCGTCGACTCGAAGAGATCTCAATAGACAGGGTCGCCCGTAGCCGTATGGCTTCCAATGATCCGCGCTCGATGACGAGCTGGTCAAGCGACCAACCCTCGCCTTTTCCCCCCCTACTTGAAAGGGGATACTATATCCGAGCGAACCCCCCGCCTCAAGTGCGTCCAAAACCGACGTCCTCGGGCTAATTCAAACGAGCATCATGATCAAGGGGTCGGAAACAAGATTTCGATATCCTCTCTTTCGATGCGTCGAGTTGCCTCCCGATTCACCAAACATTTGATGGGGCACACGATGCCCGATATGTACCCCGAGTTTCACCTGACGGTCGACTTGGGGGGCTGGAACCCAAATCATGAACGTCGCGACCCTGGCCGGCGCCCGGTGCGGCTCACGAAGTTGTCAGGTTCCGTTTGGCTCTAACGGACGTCGCTTATGCCAATCCCCCCGCACGACGAGCAGCAATTGAGCAGCCTTGCGTGGATTCGAAACGGACGAAGCGGGTTCGGCTGTTCAGACTCGTAAACGGGTGCCAAACGTCGCCCCCTCTTTCAGTCTCATGAACCGATCGACCAGCAGAGATCCCCACTCGCAAAGTACTTTTGGTCACCGTGACCCAGAACACCGTCTCCATCATGATTGACTTGACACTCCACACACTCTCACTCACACCCACACTCCTTTCTCTCTGGCCGGTCTCCCGCCGTCCGCCGGCTTGATTTTCCCAACGACCGATCGTCGCAAGCGCCTCGCAGCGCTTGCCCACGCAGGATATACTTTTTGATGTACAGCATGATCTCCGTGACCCAGAACAGCCAGGGCGTTTCAACTTTCGGCGTCGTTGAAATTTCACCGCCAACGTCCGGCTTGTCGCCGAGGACCAAACGCCGGTGCTTGAACGTCGCCGCCCGCAGGCGCCCTCGTCTCGACACAGTGGCCGACAACCGACGCCTGGGGCCCGGGGCCCGAAAAGAAAAAATGGGGAGATAGGGAGATCTGCGACAACGTCCACCGGATTCGGATTCCAGAATTCGTCTTCGGTCCGTGTGGTCCGAATGCGTATCATGACAAGACCGGGCGCGTTCGTGGCACCATGCCAACGTCCTCACAAAAGTTGTTGGTCCCTTGGATCCGACCAACTCGGGTCAGCTGGGAGAGAGAAGGCAAAAGACAGATCCACTTGCACGACCTCCGCTTTCCCAAAAGCAACGCGTTCAAACCCAGGCCTCGAGTGTAGATCCGATCGCGTTGGACCGAGATATCTCCATTCACTAGTGTCAGATTCCATAGATCAAGGTATCATAAGAGAACAAAAGAGTCCAATCCATGTAGCATACCCATGTATATGTATGTTTTAAAAATTCCAGGCCACGTCAAAAGGGGGGGGATTCAGACGTGGGCCGCTATGAATACATCATCGATGACAAAACAATAGATACACCGAGTGAATGATAAGAGTCGGAAGTGTGAGCGATCGGAGCAGTGCATGACGGAGCGGGAACACGAGATTTAAAAAGGTATGATGATACTATCAGCCCTCGTTCGGAGGGGGTGACTAGACTGGTCAGCATGGTGTCAGTAGCAAGTTTAGTACAGTGGGGCGCCGAGGGTATCATAGTGTCATCGTTCGGGCATATTGTCGAGCGCTTCGACATCAGATATATCTGCAAAATGGCAATGGCTCAGGCACGCGAAAAAAGGGCGAACTAAACATTTTCCCACCTATGGGTGAACGGAACACCCGAAGCTGTTAATAGGGTCGGCGATCAGCACGGAAATCATGGACGAGAAAAACACAGAGGTGCCTCACATAAGGATGCATGGCCGTCCCATGACCTTCTGAGCGCGACCGTACTAGACTCCTTGAACGCCGGTCAAAGACATATGATTCTACGTTCGGCGTTTCAACCTCGTGAGGATGCCAAGCATGCATTCGGAAATCGCCTTCGAGCGAATCGGGATGTGCGGCGTTTGACAGGTCCTCCGGTTCGTACTCGGGCGAGGCGTCGTGTCCCGAATGGGAGGAATGATGTCCCGAGGGCACCCGGAAGATGGGTATGACCTGGTCCTTTGGAGAAGCGGAGCGCTGAGTGGAAGTAGGTGGTGGCCGGTTCAGGTCGATGGACCCCGCGTCGGGCGATTTTGTGGTGAGGATGATGTTGTACCCGAGTTCCTGCGTCAGCGAACGGGGGAAAAAGATCTACAAGATATCAGTACATGACTTGCACGAGATGGCGGGAATGACATACGAGTAGAGTTATTGCAGATGAGACGAATGCACCGATGCCTCCAATCATCAACAAGAAGTCTAATCAACACCATTATCAAACCGTTCGCTAGAGGAGCGACACCACTTACCCGGCCAAAATCTGCACAACGAAACATGCATGAGAATTTGTATCTGCCATATCACCATCAACACTTACGTGCTGTTGTTAATTGCGTGATTCCCTTGTACACCATCTAGAGATAATACAAACAACGGAAGGGAATGCAAGAAACGATAGATGATGCGTCCAATCTACAACCACAATGTGAGTTGATCAAGAGTCCCAGCGGCATGCATGCTCACGTTGAGTTGGTAAAAGTAGACAAGGCGAAGGACTACATTCGGAGCAGCGCGGTCGTCCTTTACGCGACGAATGAAGGCAGGAAATCGCGAGAGGACGTAAAGGAAGGCCAAGGATGTCGCTGTGGACACAGAAGACCCGACTAGAAGCGTCCAGGCGAGGCACTAGTCATATGAGTATTGTTGAGTCGTCAGGGGGAAAAAGTGGTGGTTACCGTGTCGAGTTGTCGCCGCGAGATGAAGGTCGTGAGCGGCATCCCCATCAAGGAGAATAAGGTGCCTGGGACCGTGCAATCAGCGAATCAAAATTTCGTTCGGAGCAAGCGGAATACCCCAAAGCCAGAATCTGAACTCGCCGCTTTCGAACCACAGCCTCGTGGTCGGGCCTTGATTTTGGAGGAATAGCCAGAAAGCGAACTCTGCGCCAGCGAGGACAATCAGCGGAGTGGGACGAGATTACTGAGAGCGGGCCTGCCTTCGAGGTGGGTTACGCTGGAGGAGAGGCGGATTTAGATGATGAGTGGACGAATAGGACGGGACTGACAGTTCACAACCCCATCCAACGCTGAACACGAGCAAGAGCGGGAGTACCCATTTCTTGTTTTGAGGTGAATAGTACTCGAGTGGTACAGGTGTGACTGGTAGAGGCGGTCTGGGCACGGTCGGAAGAAGAGGAGGGCGACTCACCTTCGCCGTCTGCAGTCGTCATGAAACCTGGAGCAGGGTGAGAAAAGGATGAGACACACGCCTGCTTGAAACGCACCTTCCTGGAACTTGATAATGGTGAAGGCAACGCCAAAGCAGACGAGACAGCTGAGGGTGGCTAGATAGGTGTACTGGCAACGAGGTGAGAAGGGCAGGGAACAAAGGGAGCGGGGACGGACACTCATGAAGCGCTTGAATGCGCCGGGCTGCCTGCCGGAGGGGTTCCATTTGAGACAGTGGAACCTGTCGTAGCTCCAGAGGTGGGAGAGGTGGAAGGCGAGGAACTGGGCGATGCTGAGAAAAGCGGGGCGATGAGCGGGAGGTGCACGCACTGACCAGGGTGGAGAGGATGGACCAGAGCAGGTAGGCCGTCGGGGAACCGCCGGGCATTTGGGCCTAGGAGGGGGAGGAAGAGAGACCGGGAACGTGGTGGGAGTACATAAATACGGCAGATTAGACTTCCCCGCAAAAGACGTTGGTTCCTTGGCGGATCCAACGTGGCGAGATCGACTCGTGTTCGCTGGCACCTCGTGCCGATCTCCTTACTCGCAGTCCCTCCGTAGTCCACAGCAGTCCCGCCGCTGGATCCGATCACCAGCTGAAACACCTCTATTAATCATGGCGCTAATCATACAATTGTTTCATTCTCGTCTAGGCAATCCTGACAGTGGCGGCCGCACTCTGCTCAATCTCCTCATCAAAGGTGTTGATGTTCCACTTGGGCTTGAATGTCACAGGAACGTTGTACCTGAAGCGAGATCTACACTCCGAAAAAAAAAAAGGCCGCGAGGGGCGCACCGTCTGATGTTGCCCTGTCCGATTGCCGTCACCTTTTCATAATCTTCCTTGCTCAGCTCGACTTGCTTAAAGTTGGAAATGATACGGCCTGACACGACGTCAAGTCCGGTCCGTCTCGAGAGTGCATCACGTACCCTCTTGTACACTCTTGGGAATGACAGAATACCCACGGTAAACGCCCCAAGCGATCAACACTTGGGCAGGGGTTGCGCCGAGGCTTTTTGCGACCGATTGGACAACAGGATGCTCGGTGAGCATGGGAATACCAACCACTGATGGCGACATCAGAGGAGTCCTTTGCAGGCAACGCAAAAGACGCACCGTTGTTGCCAAGAGGGCTGTAGGCCGTCAGGTGGATGTTCTTCTCCGCGCAGTACGCGACGAGATCGTCTTGCGGAAGGAGAGGGTGTGCCTCGATTTGGTTGACCGCCTAAGGACACGACCGGCTAAGCACCGAGACGGAACAACTTTGGACACAACGCACCGGAACGACACCAGTGGCATCAATGATGCCTTGAATGTGAGCAATGGTAAAGTTTGACACACCGATTGCCTTGACCTGCACAAGAAATGAGCGTAGTTCCGGGTGGGGATCGCGCATATAGGGTACCTTTCCCGTCTCGAGCAGTTTGATCACGGCCTTCCAGGTGTCGGCGAGGGACGTTTTCGTGTCGAGTTCGATCTCACCCGCGGACTCGTTGGCAGGGTTGAGACCCTTGCCGGACACGAACGCGACGGGCCAGTGCACGACTGGGGTGTGGCTCGTCAGCAAAAGGGGTGACTATATGCGTCCCGTACGCACGGTAGAGATCAAGGTACTTGAGACCGAGTTGCTCGAGGGTCTCATCGAGCTCAGCCTCGACGAGGTGAGGCTGGTGAGATGAGTTCCAGAGCTTGGAGGTGATGAAGAGTTCCTCGCGGGAGACGACGGAAGGGACGACTTTCTTGAGTGCACGGCCGACCTCGTCCTGGTTTTCGTATATCCTGGCTAGATCGAGGTGTCGATATCCATTTCGGACGGCGGTCTCGACCTATATGGAAGAGTCAGGGGAGGTCGGCGATAACGATAAGATGGGCATACCGCATGCTCGACTTCATTTGGCTTCGAGAGCCACGTCCCGAGACCGATCTGGGGGATGGTCGTACCGGCGTTGAGAGGGATCACCTTGCCAAACGACATTGCTGAGGACAAGATGCGTCAAAGGTCGCCACCCTCTCTTATACCCTCGCGGTCCGGATACCGCTCGGTCCGATCACTCGACTGCCCTCGCTGTCCGCACACAGGGCATGGAGTCACCCGAGAGCGCGAGTTCATCATACACAGGCCTGCTGTCTAGGACTGAACACCTCACCCAAAGTTCGGCCCAATGGCTAAACGGTCCTGCAATGGCAATCCAGCGATTATTCCAATGATTATTCGCCAAGTTCGAATGACGTTCCAGTCATGAAACCAGTCCGGGACATGTGCACGACAGAGCAGCAGCCACCAGGGGTTTCGTAGTCCAGAGTCAATATTGCCCCATGTATTTTGAAAAGGACATGGCTTCGGCAACGTTGTAACTTGAAAAAGATCCAATGCCGGTTCCTTTGTGAACATCGTTCCCTTTGTCCAACAAGCCGGTTATTACCAGCGGAGATTGAATCAGGCACCTGTCCCGCTCGCCCCACACAGCGTCACTCAACTCACGTTGCGCGCTAAGCGCGTTCAGCGACCATGAATGTAAGCACTGTGTCACCACTATCGTCACCACGAGCTCACCGTGCAATCCGACCTAGAACCTCCTCCGGACACTGACAGAGAGTCAGGTCCAGGCGACTCCTGACCTGAAACTGTTGTTAAACACAGTCAAGGATGCCAGGGTATGCATCGCTGTCACAGTGCCACCCCAGTTGCCTGACGTATGCACCAGCGCCAGGGGTACGACAACAAAGTCTTTGAACCATTCTACGAATCTCTCGAAGGGATACTACTCGACCTCCGAACAGTCACTATGGTGCGTCTCTCCCACCGCACACAACGCCCGCCCACCCTCCTGATGCATGCCACCAGGATAACCATGATGCGGAAGCGTTCCTCAAGCCAGTTGCAAAATCGGACGTCCCAGATTACTATGACGGTACGTATGTGATCTGTCTTCCCGTGCATGTCTTATATTCCTCCCGGGTTCCTAGTGATATCCAATCCTATGGACCTACAATCAATGCTTAAGAAGGTAAAGGCGAAGCAGTACAAGTCCAAGCGTGAGTTTAAGGACGATCTTGACCTCATCTGGTCCAATTGCTTCACATATAACGCGACGGAGGCGAGTTTCTTAACGGTTGTCTTTCTCTTCTACTAAATCACACCTTCCATCGTTCTTTCTCTTTCGCTATCACTGCCTACGTCCTCCGACAGGATCACCCTCTTCGACAATGCGCGTTACGCTTGAGGAAGAAGGCTGACGGACTCCTCGCGAATATAACAGACCGCAAGGACCGCGTCGACCCTTATATACCCCCCGATTTCTCTTCACCACCCCCTTCTCGACCTGCCTCGCGACCAAAGATCAACGGATATTCATCTCATGACCGTATCAGACCATCCTCTACGTCGCAGTCCCATCCAAACGCTATTGCAGCACATCGTTCCTCTTTGACCAATGGAAAACGGCCTGCGCCGGGCATTGCTATCAAGAAAATGAACATGGATGTACCATTTGGAGACATGCATGCACTCGCGCGCACTCCCGAAGGCATGGCCGGTTTCCGATCCCTTGATATCGAGTTGGATGGACTTGGTGAACCTGGTCCATCCACCCTTGCCCATGCAAACGGTCATCCAAGTCAAGGTCTTATTGAGAGGCTACGGAGCTATGTCATGACGCCGGAGTGGGAAAGTGAGAGCGAGGATGAGCAGTCGTCGGGTTGCGAACTAGAGAATGACGCAGGACCGAAACGCAGGCTACCGTGAGTCTTTATTCTTGATGCCAGAACGAAACCGAAACTCTACCCTGGACCACTCAGTAATGGTATCCGCCACCGCTCTCGGAAACGTGTACGACTCACCCCTCCTGATTCCGACGACGAAAACGCTATCAGGGAAAGGAATAGAAATGTCACCGAGCTCTGGTGGTCTGCCACACAGTCTGATGCGTTGCTCGCCAATGGCCTTCCTTCCTTTGTCCAATTTCCTCCCCCATCATCTTCAAGTTACCCACCGCTTCAGGTCAAGCCCGAATCAAGTTCACCATTGAAACCACCAAAGCGAAAGCGCCTAAAGAAGAAACTTCAAGTTCCCACTGCGCCGCCAAATACACTTCTTGGTGCCATGAACTCCAACATCAGAACGCTGAAACGCGTCCGGAGAACGCACGCCAAGTTTGCGGCGCTAAACCTTAACGCCGAGGATGGTGGTGTGGCGGATTTGGATGAACCGCCAGAAACGGCCGAAGATGACCCTGTGGACGAGTTTGTCGATGAGCGGCCGTGGAAGGTGGTGGCGGGATTGAATGGTGGTGACATGGAGAGTGGTGTTGAGTTGGGAAGAGAGCCGGCAGTGCATTGTTTGCGGTGGATGAATGGGAAAGTACTGGAACATGCCGGATTCCAAGGTGAGTGTTCGCAGTGGGGTGCCGATGAGCAGGAATTGGGTACTGAGTCTCTGCATTATCGCAAGGTACCTCTGCTTCAACCTTGGATGTTCTGACAGGTGTAACTTCTGAGTTTCTCCTGAACGTTGGTCGGACGCTGAGATTCCTCTGTGACAAGTATGCAAAGAGTATGACACCTGAGGTGAGATATCCGGTCTGCTAGAAACAAGTGCCAACAGGGTGGTCGTCTCGGCCTCGGTATTATGTATTTGGCATTGCGATGAGCGAGAAGCGAGGACGCTGACGCTGTCTATGATGTGGCTAGGAAATCATTCTACATACCCTCTTCGAATCAGGGATCACGAAGATCCAAGACCTTGAACGGTACATCAAGGACGATGTCGTACGACATGGCTCGCGCCTTGTTGACCTCGAGAAGAAGCTTGTCAATGCTTACCGTGAAGCAACCACCGTCGACGTTCTCGACGACGATGCACTCTTTGGTGGGGACTCGGAGGATGAGGAAGCTGAGCCACCATTCGCAATGGGCTTGGGAGGATTCTCCGAGGCGTTCGATGAGGATTTCCTCGGACTCAAGGAGTTGGGCATCGCAGCAGAACTTGGTCTCTCGAGCTTGAGCGTACCCAAGAGGCTGCTGAAAGGAAAACCCGGCGGTGGGACGGGCGCCGCAAAGTACGTTCTTCCTGACTCGCTGCGGGTCCATGGGGATAACATGAGTTGCACGGCAGGGCAAAGCCGACAGAGCCTCCGCCTCCTTATCCTCCGCCGCCGCCGTTTGTGTCAATCACCTCCAAGAACGTACAAGACCAAATTGGGTTGCTCCGATCGTTTTATCAAGGGCGGCTTGCCACGTTGGCACCTTCCATGTCTGCTCCACCGCCTGTGCTTGGTATGCCGCTTATTCCCCATCCGCTTGGCGTACCGGCGTTTGGCCTGGATCCCACGAGTACGCCTGGTCCCACGCCTGGTTCACTGTTAACCCTCCCCGACGATGGACCACCCCCTTCTCAAACCAAGCTGGGGCCTATCGGACAGGTCGTGAAGAGTGGCGCGTCGGCGGGCGCTGTGAAGAAGAAAGCCAAAGCGACGGGAGCGGCACCCAAGGATATGGGCGGTGGTCCGATATTACCGTTACCCCCTGGTTTGCTCACGCTGAAGCCCGAGGACGTGCCAATGGAGCCCTTGACGACGACGACGCCGTTTGACGCGGACATGTTGGGTGTTGTGGATGCCGGGAATGGGAATGGGGACGGGGGGCGGAGGGGTGCCAAGGGTGCGTTGCCTGGTGGAAACGGGAATAATGGCGGGAAGAAGAAGACGGTGGATTTCCCGCCTGTCATTGCGGCGAGTCCCTGAGCGTCGCATTGACTCGAACACCTTGACCGCGCGGGATCCGTGAACGGACTTGGCCGAAACCTGGTGAGGACCAGTACTTTGGGCCCTAGTGCCGACCGCCGGACGTTGTACGCGGCAACATTGGCTACTCCTTGCGCCCTAGTGGGGCTCTGTCACAAGCTATATCGATTCTCTCTCTCGCTTTCGCTCTCGTGCTTTTAGTACCCCACCCCCTGCACGTGCTCACATGCCTAGACTACTTATCATTGATGGGGGTCACCATCAAGGAGGATACCTGTAACATTATTAGGATAGTTATTCAGTTCTATTTCCCATCCCTGGTGCAATATTTGCCTCGAGGTGATGGTCTTATCGCGCCGGATCATGCAAATGCCTCCGTGAACTGCCTCCGTGCGCAGTGCTTCCCCAACGGGTGGTTGCTTATCGCGACTCGTGTTTTTCTCTTGTACCACAACTGAAATCCAAACATGTCCTACGGTGTAAGTCCCCATCCCCACTCCTGTCGTGCGTCCGTAGCTGATCGAATCGACGATGGGGTTGTGATAGTACGGACCCCCATCCGCGTACGCCCCGCCCGTTGGGGGCTCAGGGTATCCCAGCGTCGGCATCACCTCTGGCTATCCGACAAGTCACGGTCTGGGACTCGCCCCGCCGCCGGATGCGGACCCACAGTACGTCACGCTCCTCGTTTCTCGCAGTGATCGACCGATCGAATGGGGGTGTAGGTTGTGGAACTGGTTTCATGGCGTGAACACGGACCGATCGGGTGCGATCAGCGTCGCCGAGCTTCGTGAGTGATTCGGTCGATGGCTTGGGGTTTGAGAATCTGACGGCGATGTCGGGCGTGGTCGTCGACGATGGGGAGCAGAACGGGTGTTGGATCATGGTGATTGGGCGCGTGCGTGTCTTCTTCGGTTCCCTCGCTTTTTGTGTTTAAAGCTGACTTGAACGTCGACGGCGGGGTAGCGTTCGATCTGGACACGATCAAGCTCCTCATGCAACTCTTTGTGCGTGTGATCGCGAACCGATCGTGTGGTTTCAGCGTGGCGTTTTTTGCTGACGGGCGTGCGTTTGACCATCATCGGGCGTGTTGATGTTGTTAGGATACCGATCGAAGGGGAACCATTGGGTTCAAACAGGTGCGTCTGATCGACTCGAGGTGGAATAGAGGGATGACGCCCATCCTGCTCTAGTTTTCGGGGATTTGGTGGTACATCAAGGTAAGGCATCCCGATCGACGATCGTGATGCACCTTGTGCGATCAGCCGACATCAATGTCATTTCTAGGACTGGCAAAACCTCTTTCGACATTTCGATCGGGATCACTCTGGGACGATCGACGCTAGTGAACTCAGGGATGCCCTCGCTCAGTTTGGGTGCGTACTCCCATCGCTCACCCACGGTGGAAATAGGACTGATGGTCTACTGCCCAGGTATCGCCTCGCGCCGCGCCTCATCGAGCTCATCGAGCGCAAGTACACGTCGCCCGTGACGTACACTGGGGGACCGCTCCCGGGGATCACGTTCGACCGGTTCGTGCGGGCGTGTGTCGTGGTCAAGCAGATCACCGAGTCGTTCAAACGTCACGACACCAACGGGGATGGGTGGATTCAGATCAACTATGATGGGTTCATGGAGATCGTGCTGAGCTTGCCTTGAGAGGCCACGAACTTGCCGCGGGCAAGTCAAGGGGACTGTGTAATGTGCATATGTGGTGTATGAATACGGTACCGTGGACGAATGTGATGCAGTCTTGCTAGTTTTTTTCATTAGGTTATTATTGCTCTGCGTGATACATGGCGATCACCATACGCTCGTCACAATAGATAAGATAGATCGGGTGCTGGAGAGGGAAGCTCAGAAGAGTTTCAACGAGCCAGACGAGAATGCGTCGCCTCGTGGGCGTCCAAACAACGTTGGGGCAGGTTGGGCGGGTAACACGCCACGGGTGGGTATCTCGGACGACCCGACCTCCTTGCCCGCCATGAGGTATGCTATTCGAAGTTCCTAAGCTCATGTGAGTTGGAACGCGAGACGAAAAGACGCGGGCCGCACCTCGAATGAATGTTTCTCAAACTTGTGCGACGCGACGATGCTCATCATATAGTCTGGGGTGCCCGCGGCGGTCGACGTCATGTACGCCGTCGTCGTCGCGTCGCTTGCGTAAAATGGGTGGACGGGGGCCGAGGGCGTCTCGCCGTCCATCGCAGCGATGGTCGCGGACACGGGCGGCGTCTTATTCCCCGAGGAATAGGCGTGCCATCGAAGCTCCTGTGTACCGATCGACGTGCATGATTAGCTAGCTGGAAGGACCCAACAGAAAAAAACGAGGTTGCCATTGACGATCGACTGTGTGTGATGATGATGATGATCGCGCCGATCGTTCGGGGAGGGAAACCAACCTCGTGTGAAAAGTGACTGTAGGGCGTCTGGGCGGCGAGGGACTCGAAACGCTCCGAGCCGACGGTGGATTTGGTCGGGCGGAACTCGTGGTTTGCGGGGAGGGCGGCTGGGGCGTTGGCGGTGTTCGTGGCGCTGAGGGTGTCGACGGGGACGGGGACGGCGGTGGGGACGAAGAGCGGGGCGAGGCCGAGGGCTGCGCGGGCGTTGGGGGTGTCTGGGGACTGGGGACACGGGGCGGGCGGTCTTGCTGTGGCCTGGTATGCGGTGAGATAGTCCTGGATGCGGAGTTCCTTTGGGGGGGTGAAGAAGGGACAGGGGCAGGGAGAGCGACGGACCTCGAAGCTCTGGGTGGACGCGACACCGACGCTCATAAAGTACAGGATCTCCTGTCCATCCAACGCCATGGGGCAAAATAAAGTCCCATATGTGGTTACGTAATCACTACTTGAATCGCGAACACGTGACTGACGCGTGCAACGCGACCTTGACATGCCCCACCACTGCACAGACTGGGCGGCGACTCCCCCGACCCGCAAAATACCAATCTTGGTCCTCTCTCGCGGCGACGATCGCGTGTACACGCCCGTGCCAAAGGAACTCAAGGCAAGATCTCCTCTAGGTTGTTGCATCCCCTGACCGCTTGGTAGACACTCGAAGAATTCGCTAGGAGACATTTCGATCTCGGCAATGTCGACATTTATTTTTCCTCTTCTTGCGTCAGCCTCTGTAGCGGGCTACCCGCAAGGATCACAGAAAGCGCATGGGAACATATACGCCCCTACATCGTGTGTGCCACCGTCGAGGTCTCTGGTCCGCGGGTGGTGGAGGGACCGCCCCAAGGTGAGTCGCAATCTTTTACCGCGTGAGATCATCGTTCAGCTAGGACAGACGCTTTACCCAAAGAGCACGAGCGTGATGCGGGTGCGGACATTGAGAATGAGGACGAAGCAGACCACGGTCCTGGCAGAAAACCAAGCACCTCAGCAGTGCGAGACGAGGAAGACCCCCCGTCAGACCGTGACGAGGGCGCCTCTGCTCCTCAAGATCAACACGAAGACGAAGACGTGAGCGTGGCCCTCCCTCGAAAGTCGCAACATCAGCGTCGCGTCGTATCCGAAACCGAGGACCAGGGTGAAGAGTCCGAACGAGATCCCGATGTACCAGCGAGCTCCCAGGTTTCTCCGGTCGCTTCACCACCGAAATCAGGTGGGCAGTCATCCCATTGTCCACGCTATTTCACTGACGCATTGGTCTATTGCATCAGGCAAAGAAATAAAAAAGGAGAAACTTCGCGATTCCCAGGTGGACCCTCTCCACCAACCGGGTGAGTTATGTGACGCTGACCGTCCGTTGCCAACTCAATGTCATCTATAGACAAGCCAATAAAACAAGAAAAGGGCGAGAGTGGTAGTGAAAGTCGACCACACTCCCAGGACGGGCACTCGCGAACTCGTACGTCGACAGTAGATCACCACCGAACTAGACTGACATCATACTAGCGCGTGCGGAATCTCAGCACGAGATTGGACCACAAGCCCCAGCCGACTCCAGTGAGATCCATAAACTCACCATTCGTGTTGCGCACCGGCCGTCGCAGCAGGAATCCAAGTTTACGACAAAAGGCACGACAAAAGTGAACAAGGTGCTCACGAGCGCATGCAAGTCGTTCGGTCTGGACGCTAGCCGGTACGTCTTACTCATCGTCTGCCATTCAAACAACCAAACTCGTCAACAGGGCAACCGTGTATTTGATCGTTCCGATAGAGGACGACGACGGTGAAGTAGAGAATCTATTCCCCTGCGACAAGAACGACACCATCGCAAGAGCAGGTGCAGAACGCGACACAGAATCGAGGTTTCTGTTGAAGATCGCAGGGGAAGAGTGACGTGATCTCGCAGCCTGTTGAAATATCTCACACTATGCTTGGTTACATATTCGCTCATCAAACCGCCCGCCATCGTGTGGCGTGTATTACTAGGTACCGTATCTGGACCAAGGTTTATGACTTGGTCAATGCAGGGCTTATGCTAGGTTTCACCAAAGTTAAAGAACGCTTCTTCTGATCTTCTGATGGCGGAGCAAAAGCCTCGTTGTCCGAGTCGATAAGGGCCTCACGTCTTTTCTCTCGTCAGATTCATCTCACTGGCACATCGAAGTGATACGTGTTTTGCAAGAAATCTTCTCGCGCGCAGTGACTTCCTTTTTTCTTCCTGCGGCACAAGTCGCTCATTCGATCACGATCGTGATCCTGTGGATCTGCCTTTGGAAGTTCGACGAGCAAGAAGCCCATGCGTCGGCGCTCCGAGTCGTCCACCGACGTCTAGGTATCGCGATCATCACGGCCCAGGGAGCAATGATCATGAGCATTGTGAAATGACGGCTTCGGGGTGATCCGGATGGCACGTCTGGACCACAGCACTCGGTGG
>JBBPRK010000640.1:0-19563 GCA_038093075.1 Boletus patriciae
CGGGATGAATGCCGAAGATAATCATGCTCTTGGTAAGTGTTTCAGTTTTGCCGTTCAAACACAACATGACGCCATCTCGTTTCCCTGTTGCCTTCTCCATTCGAAGGGCCCCAGGCTGAGTGTGCAGCTCGGAACTATTTGCCGAAACGACAAGAAAGGGACCCAGCTAAGCGACGGGGAAGTATTTCGGCAGGAGAGACTGACGAGTCGGAGTCAGAACTTGAAGACTTCGCACAAATTTGGCGGGTGGCTGCTAAAAGACCACAAACGGACGTGGACGAGCCTCGTGATTCCGGTCCTAGCAAGCGGCATCGCACAGAACTCTCTAGTGAGGAATCTGGCAGTGAGCCTGATGACGAGTACCGGTATTTCTACGACCCAGTAAGTAGCATAACAAATATACCCGGGTATGGTCAGACTAAACACCCACTTAGGAATGCGAAAACTGCCAGGATCGAGGTACGAGGTGCCATGTTGCGCCACTCGAATTTGGGCGACATGGACAACAATGGGGCCAATGTGCCCCATGTAAACTCGGGAAGAAGAGGTGTTCGGCCGTTCAAGGTAAATATCGTGTCGTCAAAAGACCCGGAGGTGCTTCCTCTATCGATGGGAGGAACAAACCCGAATCGATCATCACAAGATTACGTCCCCGAAGGGCGGAATTAACCCATACACCCCATTGTCAGTTCAAATTTGTTGTGTTTGGCCTCGAACATGATGCATCCCTTTTTTTGGTGTTCCAGCGTCGACATCCAATGCGTATGCACGTCCTATTGAGCAACTGGCAACCAGTGCCTCGGGGATAGAGTGGGTGTGGCAGAAACGAGCGGACCGTGCTGCGACAGCCCCTCGGAGTCCCTCCCATCTGTCAGAATCACAGGCCCCGGGCCGGAGCAAGACCCCCTCAATGACGGGCACCTCGGCTGCCTCGTCTGCGTCGACAACCACTGGCACCCCAACAACCTCTGAGCCAGAATCTGCCATGGAGGTCAGAACACCAAAGCAGCTAGTTGACAAATGTGTTGCAACGGAGAGCCAATCCCTTGACCAACAGCTTGGTCATCGAGAAGTCGAATTTATGAGAGGGTTGATATTGTTGATCCTTGAGGTTGTTCAGGCTCACCAGAGCCGTCAGTCGATTTCGCGCACAGATCCCCAGGCTGCCAGTGTTGATGGGCCCAGGAAGTGCACATGCTACCGGAGACGTGACCCAGAAAACTGAAGCAAGTAGTTCACAGCCGTGCCACGTAGACTATGGACTATCTGTTGGAGATGCTAGTCACGGTCGTCACTTATTGAATGCTTGTACATAATGTACCGGGAGTTTACAAAACCCGTCGGTGCTGAGTGCTCACTCCGACTTCCACCCATGTTCATGATTAAGGTCCTTGCTGTGTCGTAGCTCGAGTTCCTAGTGACGGTCGACTCCTGACTCTGGATACTCAGGCCCATCCAAGGTACTCGAGAGTGACGTGGCAGTTACTTTACGGGAGTCCTTCAACCTCGCTGACCCTGAATTTCTTTCGTGTTTCCACTAGCTACACGTGCATGGCGACCTACGTAGGGCTCATGAAGCAAGATGTGTACCCTTCACGAACCCTGTGAGGACGCGTCTTTGTGGCCACCCTCCGTCTCGCAGTTCGTCCAGTCTCTGGGGAACGAGCTGAAATTACCTAGATCATTCGAGTAATCCCACAGTCGCTTCCATCTGATCCGGAGTCCTGTGACGAGTACAGCGCCATGACGAGCTTCATCTGGCCCGATACCCAGAATGCCGTAGTGCGTGATTTTATACAGCATATTTTCTCTGAAATGCCTCACCATGTTCCAGGAGGACCTCCCAACAGTCGATGCTGCTCTCGAGCCATGCGTACAAGAATTGTTAGAGAGTGTAGCCACACTCAAGACGCGACCGGGTGCGGTTAAAAGCATCCCAGCGAAGGGGTTTCCTGTCGATATACGAATTCTCGAACAAAGCTTTCAGCGATCTTTCAGGCATCCCGTGGGTCTCGTGAAAAGAGGGAGCTTCGAGAGGACGTGTACGAAGCGGCTTGACGCCATGACCATGACCATCATCGCTTATTATTCGACTTCTTCATGCGCCTTGTTCAATCAAGAAGGGTGGTGTTGCACATACCCTGATGGATGGTCACTCAACCGCGCATCTTGAAGATCCACTTTCCCGCCCAACGTATGTCTTCACCAACGCACTCCTCATGTTGATGTTCCCGCGGTTTGGAAACTACTCTCCGTTTCCCAAAGAGCGACAATTTGCAAAGGAGCGACCGTCGGCAACTTCAGATATCGACCCACGGTCTAATCAACCGTCAAACCACAGATCTAGACACTTGGTTGCAAAGTCGAGGCGATTCGCTAGAAGTATATCTTCAGGAAGCTCAAAATGTTTCCTACGTCTGTTGTCAGTGGAGTTCTTGGAGACGGAATACTAATGCAGACGGAAGACCGGATGATCTCCAAGCTCAGTCAGTGTCCGTCGACAGGACGATGTGACTCACTAGGGCGTTTGGTGGTCGAGCTCCCAAATGTATCACCTGGAGATTTTGGTCACTTTCCGCTCGTTGTTCGCACCGCAAGGAATGAAGGCAGTGTCGTGACGAAGACGACAACGTCGTGTTCCGAACCAACATCCTCAAGTCCTTCTCCCATACATTGTAGAGATGAGGAAAATGCGACACCAATGGACCCCACGTATACATTGGCTGACGGCGTTCAGAGGTAGTCTGGTGACCAGACTAGTTCAGAGGCCGCAAATCGGACCAGGTGCCACACGACTCGGGCTACCCATCCTGACCGTCGACTACAAAAATGCATCCGAGAGCTTGATGAAAAACACAAATAAACTTAGGATGTACCTCACTGCATCTGTCAAGTTCCTCCAGGCTGTCGGGATCACGAACATCCCTGTGTACGGCGTACAAACCGACGGTCCTGTCGTGGTCTTGCCGGCTGCTGTCCTTCGGGACGACAACGTACGTAGTTTGTTCATGAACGGTCCACGTGTTGATGATACCCATTTCTTTGACAATTTGTCTACCTGTTTGAGAGGCTGGTAGCGCCGTTGGATATATCTACACCACTGGGAGCTTGGCACTACGCGACGATACTCTGTCGGCTTGCACAGAATTACGCGAAGGTTTTAGACTGAGGTTTGAAGAAGTCGGGGAGAAACTGGTCACTCCTCTGCTCGACCCAGGTATCTAGTTGGAGGCATGGTTAATTGGTCACCAGAAGGCCACGTTATTTAAAGCTGAGAAAAGAGAAAAATCACCACGGCCGAGGACAAACGTACTTAGTGATAACAATTAACTCCAAAAGGCTCTTGTATGCGAAGAGGAAAAGGTGACAATAGTCGTCCAGAAACGCGTACTCAAGCCTGTGCCTCAAACACACCATTCCGTAAACCTTCCCTCCATTCACTCCCAGAACCAGGTAAAATATCGCTACTTCCGCTCTTCTTTTGCACGACGAGACTCGGAACGATGGAGTAGCTCCTCAGACGACCACTTCGGATGAGCCACGCATACGCCTGATCGAGCGCCCGAGAATATGCGAAGGGCGGATAACGTAAATGCTGCAGGAGCCGCCGGGCCCCGGAGAGCGAGAGTGCGTATGCGTGCGTGCATTTTGGGTAGTGTGATACATGAAGGTTTGTATCCGTGAATTCCGTGAGCGATGGGTAGTATGATTCGTCGGACCAACAGTGACCTTTGACAGGTCGTGGAACAGTTCAGAATGTAATGGTTCACGTGCGTCGAACATACGTGCGAATATACCGCCGTACTTACCTAGGAAGACGATGTCCCACCCTGCAGGCAGGAAGGTCCAGACCTGGGATAGCCGGGTGGAAATGTCCTTTTCCATGTCAATATCGTCCTCGAGAATTATAGCCACGTCGTCCTCGCGGCGGTGGTCTTGCGAATCATGTCCCTCGACGAACCGGCGGATAGCTGAGATGTGCGAGTGCCAGCAAGCGACTTTTGCAGAAGAAAGTACCATCCACTCTGGGGTACCGTTCGTGAATGTTGGTATCGAGTCGTCTTCGATCGCACACGGAAGGCTCGAGTACGTCGAAGGGCCGAATTTGCCAGACTTGGGTTTGCTGGAAGGCGACGTCTCGGCCCATGCATCAGAGCCAGACTGCTTCAGGGGCTCGTGCGAAACCGAAAACGCGTTGATTTCCTCGGGCCAACGAAAGCCCAACACGCCGTTGCTCTCGGCGCGATGTACGGCTACCCAGTCGAGGATGCGGCCGACGAGCGTGGCATTACCGGGGACGGCGTCGATGACGGTCCACGTCAGGTCCTGGATCGTTCGCAGGAACTCCATTTGTTCGCGTCTGTCTTGTCGATCACTGAGCGAAATAACGTAGAGTTGCGCGTCGGCGATTCCGATACCATGCTGGGGGCGGGTTTTCAGGCTGTTCGGCATGGTCACTTCGCTCAAGCTCGCGTTCTTCGCGTTGGAATGTTGGAATATCACGGTTTGAGCAAGGCTTTGATCCAGATCCATTTGGAGGAGTGCGGAGAGGGTGGAAGACTTGGGGGCCAAGGAGGTCGCCAACGACCACAGGACGAATGCGAGTCCTGACAAGAGGAATATGTATCTGGTAGATGTAACCCTCCTTAACAATGTTATGGTCATGGTTGCGTGCAGTCGCGTTGATAAATGACAAGTGTTGGGCAAATGGCGTGCCAACAAGTCCAACTTGTACTAACCAGCAGCAAACAAACCCAAGTACAAAGCGCTTCCTTCGGTCTTCAAGCTCAAGTCCCGCCCCGGCGCATACCCTCGGAAAATACTGGGCGAGGATGGAGTGAGATCGTCATATGGCATATTTCCCTAGTACTAGAACACAGCAAAGACTTGCAATCACAAAATCTTAGTACAACGGATATTTTCCACCCTGATTAACAACTGGCAACTTGCGACGTACTCCCGCATACAAACCTAGTCCGCTTCGGGTCTTTGCTTCTTCGAGTCCTTCCGCGGCGGTGATTTTGCCCTGTTCTCAGCTTTCAACCTGGTCATTTGATGGTCTATGGTCCATCCTTCCACCTGGTTGCCATTCCCGAGCAGAGATGCGACCAAATTCTCTCTGACTTCTTCAAATTTCCTCTCTAGGACCTTGGCGTGATTTTGCGCAAGCCGACAGAGTATTGTTGCATAATGCCAAGCTCCCAGAGGCGTGGATATGTCCAGCATCTCTACCAGCCGTTCAAAAAGATAGACAAACTATCGAAGAATTGAATAGCGTCAACAGCAGACAGGTCGTGGGGAGGATACGCACGTTGTCGTCCCGAAGGACAGCAGCCGGTAAAACTACGATAGGTCCATCGGTCTGTACACCGTACACAGGAACGTTCGTGATCCCGGTAGCCTGGAGGAATTTGACGGATGCAGTGAGGCACATCCTGACCTGATTTGTGCCTTGCATCAAACTGCCAGATGCCTTTTTGTACTCGACGGTCAGGATCGGCAACTCAAGACATGTGGCATCCGGTCCGAGTCTGAGTCGCTGAGCCTTGGAAGCCAATGCGTCCATGGATTCTGTTGAGCCCGTCTGTTCTTTATCATAAGACTGCATAGGGATGGAGACAGAGGATGATGGTATAGTATAGCGGGTTCCATTCGTCCTCGGTTCAGCACCGGAAGAGACATCTGGAACAGTCAAAGAACTGCTTGGCGTCTTGGATGATACTTCACCCTGGCTCTTGTAACAAGTCCGAGCCCTGGATCCGCTCGCCGAAATCTTGACTTCGTTTCTTCCTCTGTCAGCACGTCTTTGAACAGGGTGGACAACTAGCGGGAGGTGGCCGGCAGCTTCAGACGATACATTTGGGAGCTCGACCAGTAAACGTCCCAAGGCGTCGCATCGTCCTGTCGATGGAAACTGACCGAGCTTGGAAATCATCCAGGCCTCCGTCTCTGCATTAGTTTCCCGTCTCCAAGAACTCCACTGAGAAGCAACGTATAAAGCATTGTCAGCTTCCTGAAGATCTGCGTCTGGGGGACCACCTCGACTTTGCAACCAACTGTCAAGATCCGTGGCTTGACGATTGATTAGGGGGTGTATTGATCTCTGAAGTTGCTGACGGCCGCTCCTTTGCAAATTGTCGCTCTTTGGGAAACGGAGAGTAGCCTCCAGACTGCAGGAACATCAAGAGGGGAGATTTAAGCACGTCGGTGAAGACATACGTTGGGCGGGTAAGTGGATCTTCAAGATGCGCGATTGACTGACCATCCGTCAGGATGTGTGCAGCATTACCATTCTTTGGTTGGACGAGACGTATGAAGAAGTCAAACAATAAGCGGTCATGGTCATGGCGCCAAGCTGCTTCGTACACGTTCTCTTGAAGCTCCCTCTTTTCACGACATCTGCGGGATGCTTGAAAGATCGCTGAAAAGCTTTGTTCAAGGATTCGCAAATCGGCAGGAAACTCCTTCACGGGAACGCATTTAACTGCACCCGGTCGCGTTTTGAGTGCGGCTACACTGCCCAGTAGTTCTTGTATGCACGGCTCGAGAGCAGCATCGACTGATGGGAGGTCCTCCTGAAAAACATAGTAAGGCACTTCAGGAGAAATATTGAGTACAGAAATACGCACTCTAATGTGCCATGTCTCGGGCCAAATGAAGCCCGTCATGGCGCTGTACTGCTCACGAAATTCCAAATCGGATGGGACGGACTGTGGTATTACCCGACGGTCAAACATCCAGCGGAAAACTCGGTGATCATCTTTCTCAGTGGTCGCAGCAAATCTACACAGGAATTATGGTGAGCAAATGCTGTCGAGCTCCATGTATGCACTCACGCGGAACACGATAGCCGTGAAAAAAACGTCGGAACAGTATTGGTGTATTCACGAGGTTCTCGAAGCTCTCTACACGAACTGTCAATCAAGCGATGGTCTTCCGGAGGACCCTCATAGCTCACGTGATCGGCAAACCCCCATCTTTCGATGGAACCGACGAGAGAGATGGTGGATAGCTTTGCGACCAAATGATGAATCCTATCAATCGATAGGGGACAAAGGTTGGCTCACGATGGTTGTGCAGAGGTCGACTGCTGTGGCGGTGGCATCGAAGTTGGAGAATCGGGTCTACAGGATGGAAAGTGGGAAAAGGGAGAGCACGTCAGAACTCAGGAAACCTACAAACTGATATTATCTGTTTGCTTGCGTGGAGGCATTGTCCTAGTAGTATGTTTGAACAACCGAAAATAAAGGAGGATGTGAGAATGGTATGGAGGGACGCACCCTGCGCACTCTGAGTATTTCTGACTTTTAGCCCACTTGATAATCATGTCACGGGTGTTATTGTTTTCCAGAAGGGAAGCAGAATCTTCCTCGTGGATATCCGTATCAATCCGCCAAGAGAGTGATGAACGCGATTGTATCTCGATAACTGCGCCCACAGATTGCCTGACGGAGTCACGGACACTAGATATGTGTGATTCCAGACCGCGTAGGAGTCGAGAGACGACAAGAGCCACCGAGGGGGATGATAAATCGAGCTTGACTGGGGTTCCTATCTCCCCGAGATGAACGCGTGGCTCAACACGAGGACGTCGGCTATCGGACAAGGAATATCGGAATGATGGCAAATCACTCACCAGAACACGGTCGAAAAACAGATCGTCTTCGAGCCATCCCACGAATAATCTGATCGTCGTGTCGTACTTTGAGAACTCCACCCCAACTATTGGATCACCGATGTGCCACACACGCCGTTGGTAGAGCAAGCTGGACATCAACACTGGCAGTTGCTCCTCATTGGCCATGCACAGTACAGGTATGTGGCAAATAGACGGTGGAGTCGTGGACGGGGAACATGCACGGAAGTAGGCCTCGAAATGTGGCGAGAGAAAACCTTCCTCTGGCTCTTCCTCGACTTCCTCGGGTGTCTTGGTTCTCTCGCAAGCATCGAGGAACTCGGACATGGTGGGAGGTGAATACTTGAATAATTCGGATTCGACACTGGAATCCTCCTCGTCGCTGGGTTGATGTCCGAGGTCGGAACTACTCTCCTCGACAGGCATTTCTTGGCAGATTGAAATGATAAGTGGTACATAGATATTCTTCGTCATGTAGTTCAGAATCGGGATTGCCTCTCCGCTGAAATGTCGTGGAAGAACTACGGGAATGTCCTCCCTAAATGAACAGTACATTGAGTGGTGCACAATTCCCGAAGACGAGCGCAGACCTACAGTGAAGATAGTCGTGCATGGGCATCCAAGATAGCATTCCTCACTAGAATGACGAGGAACGACTCCTTTGGAAATGGGGTATCCGTTAGGTTCTCTGCTTCGATGACTGCCCGAATCCTGGCACAGTCAGCGAGTGCGGTATTAAACACGACGTGTAGTCGCTGTTCCATCTCCTTATCAATTGTATTATCTGTGCTGTCCCAGAGATCATTACAAGATACGTCATCCGACGCCCGAAGTTGATCGAGCAGATGAATCACGCGCTCGTTGGTATACGGGACCGAACCCTTGTGAAAAGGCGAAATGAACGGCTTGAAATCTAAGCGTCCTGGTAGTAAAACTTACTGATTTTAACCAACTAGGTATTTTCAACTCGTTCTGCAGAGACCGGACGAATTCCGAGACGGAGGATGGCCACGAGGGCATGTCGCAAGACTTATGACAACAGACATCTTGCCTGATGAGTTCCACATACGATGCCATTGACACTTGGAGGAGGAAACGCGTAAAAACGAAAACGACTCGACGGCGAGCGGTCCCTGAGTGGAAGGGATAAACTGCGACCACTTGCAAAAATCAGAGCTATGTAGAAGTAAGATCGAGGTACCACCTGTGGTGTTGCCAGTGAATTCATACCTAGCTGCGACCAGTGCGCATGCCACCTACGATATTAATGTTTTGTTAGTGGGCGGGGCAAATGGGAGACTCGGGTTGGTGACACTGACAGTCGTGGAGCACTCGAGCACGCGCCACAACTTACGATTTGACTCCGAACATACGCGATGCGGCTAGTGCTCAAGCGCGTAGTACAGCACGATTCGACCAATGCCAATCTCCTCTCTCGATCACTGGTCAACTCAACTGATGCTATTGGATTCGTTGTCATTAAGCAATATCCGAGCAAATAGGTGTATCGAGTCCATGCAGCGACTCAGGTACGCTTTGAGCGTCGCCAAGGCGTGTGCATGGGAAACTTGAGACTTCCGGGCGCTTCTCCATCTTGAGGATCGACATAGATAGAACAGCTTCTGCGAGTCGCAGCCTATCTCAAAATCCACTTCATCCGACATCTTCATTCTGCAAATGACAATGTACCATGTCTAAATCGCCACAGGATGTGTATGCGCGATATTTGCTGTCTTCGCGCGGCTACCCTCTGTGGATCCCCGAGCCAAGTCACCAGCTCTTGCTATCTCGACCGGACGGTCTCAGAATCGGGGACGTTGGTGTTGTTGTTCCAGAAGATGGTGGTTTCGAGGTCTTTTTCAACATATGTCTACCCCGCGAACACCCTTTCCATCGGGCTACGGGTGTTCCAGACAATTTCAAACTTGTCGAACTGCATGATGAAGATATTAGGATCATTCCCAGGGTGGAGAATCCCGGTCGGGTCATTTCGACGTCTTCTGTGATGAACATTAGGACGGTCGAGCCGCCCAGTGACACTCCGGGGTGAGCCAACTACTGTTGAAAAAAAGTGACCTGATAGGACCTAATGTTACCACATTTGTTAGCGCTCGATTGGGTGGGCTTGGCTACGAATTTGATTTATCTTCTACTGGAGGTGCGCTCCTCATCCTCCCAGAAGGCGCGGAACGCCACGAACTCCGAAATCACCGTCTGTTTTTTGAGGCGGCGACCAGACATGGAGTTGACTGGTACCGTTTTGCTGAGGAACGCCTCGGCCGGATGATCACACACGACTCGCTTTACCTTATCACGGGATTTTATAAGACATGCTCCTGGTCCCTCGCAGCATTCGAGAACGCTGCAGGTAGCGGAGAGTTCTCTGCACAGTTCAAGATGTCACAGGTTGGAGGAAGCAATATTGCAGGGACCTATACCTGGGAGACCACACGTGCTATGGATTGGCGTGTCGGGCCTGTTGATAACTACGGGTTCTCCAACCAGTCTGTCTTTATCCGTGGGTTCAAAATTGCTTTGCGGACGGGCTTTCTAGGTAAAAAGCGGATCGAGGTCAAGGCAGGCGCCCCAAGTACTAGTTCAAAGCATGGGAGGTTCTCCCGTGTTGTCAAACGTGACTCTTGGATATCGAGCGTTTGGAAGGGATTATCGAGAGGTAGCCGACCTGGAACGGACATGCGAGATGAGAGTTACGATCATCTGAGTCGTGGACATGTAGTGATTCAACCCATGCCAGAATTATCACAGGTCCGTGCCCCATTTGCTGTATTTGCAGATCGACGAGTTCGCGCATTCTGAGAGCAATGCTAGATTTTCCATCCCTCCGACGTTATCAACCAGTACCTATTAAAAAAAGTCAGTCTCGCGCTATAAGGACACAAAATATTCTTGACCTCAACCTTTTAGGAAGCTTCCGCGAATGTAGCAGTTACCCATGACGATGACTGGATTGCAGTCCTTGAAAAGGTATTGTCTGTCACGCACTATTTACATATCAGGTCTTCTCCATTGTGTTCCAGGGACAGTTGAAGCCTGAGGACTTTGTGCAAGCGAACTCTTTGCGAGTGGAGGCAATTGTAACCAACAATTTCCATGTAGTCTCACAGGAAGGTATGTATTTTGTCACAATGACATTTCAGCTATTCATGATTGTCAGGTGTTGTATTCTTGCAAGGAAAAAGGTTGGTTTTTCTGTGACCAGAAATTGATGGGAGAGTGGTCATCATCCTCAAATAGCGAGGCAACCACAGATAACGACAACACGATAGGTACCATCATGGACGAGTACGAAGCCATTAATGAACACCCGGCCCCAGCAGTCCCAGACACGCAGGTCCTGGACAAGGCACAGCGAGTCGATGAGGTGGTCCTCGCTACAGAAGCAGGTCACAAAGGCGAGCCAACTCCAGAAAAGCAAGGAGTCGTGCAGGAAAAGCTGTCCGCTGATAATCCTACCATTTCCCGGCCTGGATCGAACCGCCGCTTGAAGCGTTTTGGAGACGACGTTTATTCAGATTTTTTGGATCTGAGTCCAGAAGCCCCCCCGCCAGAATATAGGATGGAGATTCCGGATCGCCCCCAGTCTATGGGCGTGGTGGAGAAATCACACCTCCTGCCCGAATCACTTGGTGGTAGGTACCACACGTGTGACCACCCACCCTCAAGTTACTAAACCCATCATTGATTTATATTGTAGTTTCGTTGCCCACACGGTCGTTGGGCATTCATTGGCTATTACTCCCGTACGACCCCCGAACATCAAAACACCTCCTACGATATGATATAATTCTTCCCGTGGACCAGATATGCTATCAATATAGTAATAACGTTCGGGAGAGGCTATCGGACGAGGACCTTGATGAACCAGCATCCAATGAACCCATCACCAAGATGACGATTACCTTCGAGCAACAGCCATTCACTTGGACCATCGACGTGGATAACCCAACGGGCGTACGCTGTCGAGATGTTTTCGAAGCGATATACGACAGCTTCAATCAACAGCTCACACTAGGAGAACTGTGGCGTGTTCCAGATCGTGGAGCATGTGAAGAAGCTTTCCGCGTACGCAATATCGTGCTTGGGAGTTCACAGATCGAACGATCGCTGGGATGGAAGCGGGTGGATGTGTTGCTGCACCACACGATCTTCCATGGTTTGTCGATGAATCCGGAGGGGGACTGGGTTCTGAACATGGGTGCCCCTCTGCCTGTTCCCAATCACTCGCGGTCTCTACGGTCAGTTTCTCGTCGTAATTCATCCTCCACAGGAGAGGAGAGCGCCGGGAGCCCGGATGAATACGTTGCCTGGAATTCCATCACGAAGAGTCCGAAGGATCCTCTCCTCACGCTGTCTCCGACACACTCCCGCCATGGCTCGTCCTCCCCGGAAGAGGAGAGCGCCAAGAGCCCGGGTGAATATCTTACTTGGAACCCTATCAGCCCGAAGGATCCTTTGCTCACGCTGTCTCCGACACACTCCCGCTGTGGGTCGTACTCCACCGAGTCAGGAAGCACCGGGAGCTCAGTTACATATGCTTCCCTTTCCGTTACCATACCTAGACAGCACATTGTGCACATAAGACCCATCCGTCGCCCTGTTGGCCCACGCGCACGGCAAACCCCCAGACCAATGCTATGACCACTTTACCGGTATCGTTAAAAAGCACGGCTTAGATGGCTCAGGATACCCCCCCGGTGACGAAATTACAAAAGAATTGACACGAGCTACTAGTAGCTTACAAGGCTAAGCATGCAATTACGACACGTACATACATCTATGCGACAATTGAATGCTCGAATACTCGTCTGCTCCGGAGAAAACATCCACTTCAAGCGCAATCCAATGTCTCAGTGCACTCCGAGCTCGTGCTCGGTTTTCGTTTTCACTGGAACCGTCTGAGGGGCAGGCAGTTGAGCCAATTTACGGAAAATCTAGGTAAGGAAATTTCGTAAGTGATCGTGTCAGAACAAAGAAAGACAAAAGGTTGATGGAGTAGCCTACCTGAATGAAGCATTCCACTGGCTGAAGACCATTCACGGCCCACTTGCCGTCGATGATGACGAACGGTACGCCATTGATACCTTGGGCCCTGGCAGCTTCAACCATCTTTTCCACACAATCCAGACACTCTGTGGACCGCAAAAACTCCGTTGCCTTGAGAGTGCCGCAAATCAGTCAGACTCAGCGCCGAATTCCGAAGCCATACCTCCTCTTTGTTCATGAGACCGATCTTGACGGCAGCATCGACCAGAAAATCTTCGTCACTAATGTCCGCCCCCTTTGCAAGACACGCATCGAAAATGAAGGCGTTGAATTTGTTCTGCAGCCCCTGACCACCAGCCTGATATGCTTTCGCAGACAACCGGTGTGTCTGAGTGGTCACGCAGACGATACTATCCTCCGCCCTGGATAATCGAGACATTAGAGAGAGTAATGATGATCACTTCAGAGACTGACATTTTCAGACCTGCTTTCTGCGCAAACTCGCAGACCGCCTTCAGTTTCATCTCTGCTTGCTCCTTGCCAAACTTGTTCACGAGATAGACGTTGCGGTATATGACCTGATTCAGATCCGCGGCAGGAAGAGCCGATAGATTCACGAGAGTAAAGGGCCGGAATTCCACATCGAAGCGGATGGGCAGGTCCCGACAGGCTTCGATTGCATCACGAACAACTTTGTCGCATATGTAACAGAAACCGCAAATCTACGGAAAGGAAAATCATTGGACGTGAGGAAACAACGCAGACATTCAGTAAGGAAACAGCCAAGGAACTTACATAATCAGATATCACGATGATCTTGATGGGACGGGGAGACTCTGGCGACGAGTGACCCGAAGCCGCCGCGAATTTAGAGGGAATACTATTGATCAAAGGAATCAATAGAAACGTGGATGAACATTGGCTCGAGTACCGACCTTTGTAGATCCGTAGGCCGGCTGGGTGGCAGTGTGGGGGTCGAAAACGTGATGAGATGAGCCTGACATATAATATTTCGAAACCGCATACCTCTCTGAAGCAATTAAGTTCGCGCTCTCATCAATACAACGATAATTGCTCTCTGATACTACGCTGAGAGACTCTGGATGGCTAGGCTGTACAGCTGGGGAGTCATCAATAGTCGCGTCGACGAAAGCTTCCGAACCACTACGAAAATTCGATCAGGCCAATAGCACGATATATCTAGCCGAAACAAACCTCTTGCTTTGCAAATACGCCACACCTAAATAACATTAGTGGTAACTACAATGCATAGCTGAACGCTTACCTTCTCGTGAGACTATAGTGTACCTTTCAGACACCGCTTTTATCAGAAGTTCGTCTTGCACGAGCTCTTCGGACTTGAGCAAATTCTGAAACAAACACGCAGGTCAGCGCTTGAAATAAGAATTCTTGTGAACCCACAACTGACCTTGTTGAGAATTGATCCCCAGTCACTGTCATGTGTAATCGCCACCTTCGCAGATGGTTCCTGTGGAAAAATGTGTAACCCTTGCCATGTCCCGGACTGTAAGACATACCTTCTGCAGTATATATTGATTGATGACGTCCGAGGGGTGGAAAACCTAATAATGCCTTCAGGACTGCAACGTCGCGCACCGAAGTGATCAAGCCCCTACTGGCAAAATTTCTGGTATACGCTGGATCTCGATACGCACACCGACGTTTTCACGTGGATCAGGCCCTGCGCTTCGGTTGGCCCCCTCGCTCGACGTGCCAATAGTCTTGGAAATACCCTTCCAAACGTTGGATAGCCATGAGTCACCAGAAGAAGTCCTATGATTGGATCGGACATTTGGATGACTCGGCTGGAAGCTGACCCATCTCTGGGGAACGCCTTGCACCGCACTCCTCATCGCAATCTTGAACCCACGGATGAACACGGACTGGTTCGGGATCCCAAGACCATCAAAGGGACCGACACGCCAATCCATACTCCGCGTCGTCTCCCAACTATAACCTGCCGCCAAGTTCCCACCCTCGCGCGCCCCGATAGTGAATTGAGCCGAGAAGTCGCTATTTCCTTGTTCGTTTTGATATCCCGCGAGACCCCAAGAACGAGCCTTGTGAAAACCTGTGATGACGTAGATGGAGTCGTGACTGATGATCCGGCCGAGATTCTCTTCTGCGAAATGGTACCAAGTCGCTGCGTGGCGAGATGCCTGCTCGAAGAAAGGTCGAGGGTCTCGGACGTCATGGCGCTCGGCGCCTTCGGGGAGGACGAGCAATGCACCTTCGTTCGAAGACATGTTGAACTTGTAACCTGTGGCACCTGACTGGCCGAATCTACCCAATATTCGGTTGGTATGAAAGGGTTGAGCCCCATTGCGAAACAGACGCACCTCGGTGGCAACTCGCAACTAGCACACGGCCCATCACTGCCAACTCTCGTCACGGAAGAGGTCGTTAAGACCTGACCGGCGCTCTCTACGTTTGGAACGGTCTTTATGTCCGAATCACTCAATTCGATGGGGCTGAAACCGTCGGGAACGCCGGTGGCCTGGTGAAAATGATGGTCCTTGGGTAGGCAGAGGTTGAAAAAGACATCGAAGTTGCCGTTCTCGGGAACGACAACGCCAACGTCCCCAATCCTGAGCCCTTCGGGTCGATAAGATAAGAGCTGGCTGCTTGGCTCGGGGGTCCACATAGGGTAGCCACGAGAAGATGATACATGTCTTGCATAAATGTCCTGTGGAGATCTGACAGCCATGGTGGGTTCGCGTGAAGTTGTCCTGCCTGGGAGAAGCTTTCAGATGGGTTGTTTGAGGATGCTGTGGCACTCAGGTAACGCAATATGATCCTGCCGTAAGCTTGGTAACTGCATTAGTAAGGGCTGCATGCATCGGATCCGATTCAACAAGCGAAAACAGTCGATCATCTCAATTGCAGAAGTGACAAAGCTATGTGGCAATCTAAGCAAGAACTAGCGACCAGTCAGATTAACCAACCGACAGAATAGTAATGTAGTTAGCTTCGCGCGCGAAAAAGGAGCGTGAGTCAATCTCATAATGATAATTGTCCGACTGCGTATAACTCGGGGTCCAGGGGAATAGGAGCGCAGACAGTGCCTCGCAAAAAAAAACAGTTGGCCGTGGGTGAGCGTCTGAAATATCCACAGTATCTCAAGCAAAGTTGGCCACTGCCAGGATAACCATCGATGCGAGGACAACCGTCCATGCCACCATATTGTCAGCATTACTGCGTCCACCTCCGACGTCCGCACTCTGCGGACACAAGTTTGTGCCCGCGAGTGATGTCACTGGCATGAGTACCTGCCCAAACAACAGTTAGGGGTGAAGCGATGCCGCGATCGTCCACAAGTCAAATACAGACACCCCTGATCGTACCTTCGGCATCCCCTCATCCGATTGAATCGATACACCTCCGCTGTCTCCCGCGACAAATGTACGACATGTCAGCACGTCTACCAGTTGTTGTCTGCCCTTGAATACCGGATGCGTCACATTCCATCGTACGGAACTCGTCTGCTGGCTACCAATATTGGTCAGGAGGGCGAGCAAGGGCGGTTTTGAAACCACAAGCGTGTTTGACGAACTGGCGTCCAGGAACTGCATCTAATCAGGTCACGTTAACCACTGTCCTCTTCGTTTGTCCTCATTCAGACTTGTATCAAGGGGATAACTGACCGGCGTCGTCAAGAAATACTTTTCGGAGGCGATTGCTGCTTTCCGAGCTTGGTTTAGCGCTGTGACCATCATATAGAGAGGGTGCTCGGGATCGTATCGTGTGTGCCAGAGTCTATGATTGGAGTGAGCATTGCCATGGTGGGGTACAACTGGCAGCTTACGCTTCATGATTTCCCGGAGTTTGGCCTCCAGAAAGCCCTTGTTCCTGACCTGACACCTCGTGAATAGAGATATCTTACCTTGCAACAAGGTTACAGCTTACCATAATAAAGTGTAGGAATGCCATCGTGAATAAATGGCCAGACGATGGCATTCGCACGAAGCTATATTCGGCATTTTAGTCGATACACTGGACTAGGGTTCAGAGTTTCCCGTACCGCGGGATCGCTGGTCAGCGAACCAAAACGGGGATGATCATGGTTTTCCAGGAACGATCCCGTCATGAAGGCTCCACTGGTGTATGCTCTCTGCGTTCGCTGAACAATGGTTTTTAGCGCGTCGAAGTCGCCTTCCGGTGACACAAACGCGGGCACAAGTTCGAACCAGGTGGGATAATCCAGCACAGCGTTCATCACACCTTTCGTAATATCAACGGGTCGTTCTCCATCGGCGATAGAAGCCCTTCGACTCACTGGTATAGGGACTGGTATAATCGACGTCGACTGAATACACCTACGAAACGTCAGTGGCCTTCCTGTCGCTCCACACATGGCATACCTCTCCCAGAGTGAAAACCTCCGCCTTAGTCGTGAACGTTTTCCAAAAATCCCTCGAAATAAACTTGACTGTACTCAACCTTAGCCCATCCACTCCAAAGTCCCCGATCACGTCCGCGATCCAGTTGTTCAGCGTACCGATGACTTCTGGGTTTTCCGTATGCACATCAGCCCATGGCATGCTCTCGTTCCCGAGCCAACACTGTTCCACCTCAGTTTGGTTGCTGTAATCTGTGATCCAGCAGACTGAGTGAAAATCCGAGAGATCTGTGAAAGGGTAGAGTGCGGTGGTGTTTGTGACAGGCGTGGTTGCATTATTGATCGCAAGTTGCACGGCGGTGGAATTGAAAGGACGGGAAGACACCATATGATTGACGACAATGTCGAGCATGAGGTACATCCCTCGCGCGTGGAGGGAGTCGCTGAGATTCTTCAGGTCCTTGGCTGTCCCAAAGTGTGGATTGAGTGCGGTCAGATCCTGGGGCCAATAGCTAAACCGAGATCTGTCAACGTTGGTGTGGAGGGGATGAACGACGCCGCAAACGCACCCATGATAGGCCTCGCCCATCGGGGTCTGGCCCTCGACGTTGGAAAACGGTGGTGAGATCCAAACGGCATCAAAACCCATGCCTTGAATGTAATCGAGATGATTAATGATACCTCTCCAAGTACCACCACAGTACTGAAGGGCAGAGGTATTGCAGGGAACGTTGTACGCAGTACCATTACTAACATCTTGGAGAGCAAACCGATCCGTCATGACCTACAACACTGTTGAGCATCCACCGCCAAAAAAAATGGTATCAAACGTGCCTGGTAAATGGAGCGTGACCTCCAATGTTGCACATCAGCAGCCAACGATTGCAAAGAATAGAAACCAGTGAATGTCAGTAAGAAAAGTACAGAAGAGAACATGTTTGAGAAAGATTGAGCGTCCGTCCTGACTCTGTTAGAACGCCCACGACACTGAGCCGATGTACAGGTAGGCGAGTTCTAGAGGAGGGATGGCATGCGCGGGGATGGCCGACCGTAGCGGTGCGATATTTGTTCGGACAAGCCTCTGTGGCGGCATTCCACAATGCCGTTGACCTTCGTCGGCAATTAGCCGCATATTTCTATTGGAGCTCCATAATGTCGACGCGTCGTTGTCACGTGTTACGAAAATCACTCTCAATGCTTTGCAGTGTCAAACAACAACTTTGCAAACTGCTAGGGCCTCAGGTTACTTTGAAAGTTCTCGAATCCGCCAGGAAGTAGTCAGGATTTTCACCTCCGGAACGACTGCGAGTGATGTCAATGCTAAAGGATTTCTGTGTTTCTGAATTCGGCAGACAAGATCTCGCCAATGGAGATTGAAGCCCAGTCCTGCGGTCAAAGAGTGAAAGAAGCGTGGAAGAATCGGAAGAATTGATCGGAAAACAAGAACTCTTGGTGAGTGTGACAGTGAGCTCCGTTGTCACATATCACGCATGATACTCGATGATGCGTATGATACAACTGGTCGTAAGCTATATAAACAGTGGCATGTACCCTCAGTTCTTTCTTTTGCGATAAAACTACTCCTAGGATAGAGAGGGACTCTACTTTTCGTGCGACTTCCCAGCTCTTCCGACGGCCGAACGATACGAACTCGTCATTACATAAGCGAGTCGGATCAAACGCACTTGCAACCAGCCCAGTGCCCACTAACCTTGGAAGAGTTTGGGTTACCATGGGCTCGAAGGCACTGAATGAGGTCCTTCGAATCGCTCAAGATTCCCCACTATCCACAGCAGCTGGCGTCCTTGCAGTTGGTCTTTCGACCCTCTACCTCTTTCAGTCCCGTCGATCGCGACGGACATCCAAAATTCCCTCAGAACGCGAGCGTGTGCTGATCCTCGGCGCAACGAGTGGTGTGGGGCGAACGTTGGCCCAAAAGTACGCTTCTCGTGGTGCTTTCGTGTGCGTAGTAGGTAGACGACAACCCAAGGTAGATGAGGTGGTGCAGGAGTGCAAGGAGCTCTCCGAACGAGGGGGGTTCGACGACCGCGTGCTGGGCGTTAGAGGGGATTGCGGGGACGTGCAAGACATGACTCACTTGCGCGAAACACTGCAGAATGGTCAGTAATAGCTTGAGTTGTCATAATGTATGCTGCTCATGCCTGTCTATAGTATGGCACGGACTCGACACTCTCATCCTCACAGCGGGTGTTTCCGCTCTCCAGCCACTCATGTCTGTTGCAGGTGTAGACATGTCTGCGCCGGACATCTTCGGCTCTCAGGCTAGACCGGAGGGTGTCCAACATGCTGTAAAGGCTGCCACTGCTGCAGTGAACGGCAACTTCATCGGCCCCTATATTGCTGCCATCACATTCGTAAGGCCCCGTACACAATACTGAGAAATACTCTGACGCAACATTTGAATAGATTCCCCTACTCTCGTATACTTCCTCGTCGCCGTCGGTACTTTTGCTGTCGAGCGTAGCGGCAGTGGTTCCCGGACCGACTCGCTCGCTCTATGCCGCTACGAAGTCCGCATCACTGCTACTCTACCAAGCGCTAT
>JBBPRK010000641.1:0-19557 GCA_038093075.1 Boletus patriciae
CCAATTCTTCCTCGTAGAAGACGCGCAGACGAGCCTTGGTGTACTCGCGGAGAACTTCTCTGTCCACGGGAATGTAATCTTTCGAGGTCCAATTTGAAAAGAGAATAGGTCGGTTCAAGGCTTCGTCACTGGTGATGGTCGGGAAATGTTCCATGGCAGCAAGGTCGATGTGTTCGTCAGTCCATTGCTTCTCTTCCTCAGTGACGAGACGGTCTTGGAAGAGACGTAGCGCCTCGTGAGCCCAGACGCGCACCAAGCCCTCCACAGACAGGATCTCCAGGGGACGGATGGCTTCATAGATACCTCGTACCCATCTCGTAAGTTCACGGGGACTGTAGACGTAGTGAGCTTGAATATCAGAAGTGAAACGTTTCTGCGAAGCGAGGTAGAAGGAGACCATTGCGTCCGTAAGTGGCTCGGCGTACGCGCGCAGCGTTGGGATAACCTTGAGAAGGGCACGGTTATATGTACCATAAATCTGCTTGAGCGAGACCTCTCCCGGATAGTCTACCATGACAAGCGGTGCATGACGGAGGAAACGGTGACTGAGGGGAACACGCCCGGGATCGGTGGGCGGATTACATGCGCCAACAAACTGGATACGTTCGAGTTTAACCCACGACATGTCGCTTGCACGCCAATATCCACCGCATTCAACCAATTGACGCAAGAACGAGATGACGCGCTGAGTGCCATACTTGTCTTGAGCTGGCAAATTGATTTCATCACAGAACACGACCAGCCAACGGCCAATCTGAACTGGCGCAAGGATGACGCCGTTCGGAGTCTTTCTATACTCGCAGTATTGCTCAAACGTCTTGAGAATGAGCTCGGGGGTTGTAGCGCTTGAGAAGTTGAGGCCGACGACTTCCATATCAGGAAGTTTGCGAAGGGCACTGAAGAGCGTCATGGTCTTCCCTGAACCCGGAGGGCCACACAGCATGAGAGGCTTGTGTTCAGAGAGCCACGAGTATAGGACTTCCTCGTGGCGCACGGTATCCATGGTCGGCACAACGACATCAGCCGCAGTAACGGAATGTGCGTCGATCTCGATCGAGGGCACCTTGGACTGCCAAGCGATCCAATCCCCACTGGCGATCTGTACATCAAAGTCGATAAGAGACGCTTCGGCAGCCATCGGCGGCAAGTCGATGCCAGTTTGATTCCGTAAGAACTCGCCCATCTCCGCACGCAAGTCCAGCTTGGCGTCACCAGAAAATGCCCAAATAATGCTGACAAGCAAGCGTTTGGTGACATATTGTTCGACCTTCTCTGGGGGGAGTGGGAAATCCGAATGTTGGATATTGTACTCGATGATGTTACGAGCGGTTTTGTTGAGCAATGAGAAGAGCGTGTGAAGCGCACGAGTAGTCGTAAAGTCCATGATGTGATCGATAGATTCCGCAAATTCGAGAGCAGAGCTGACAAGCTCTCCGTCCGCAAAGTAGCGTTCGAGGATGCCCGCGATTTGGATCTGGGTGGCAAGGTGGGTAGAACCCGGGGTTTCAGCACCAAGGATGTCGGCACGACGTCCCGGCACATCGGCAGCGTCGTCGTCGTCTGCGTCCAAGGGCACAGATGAAAGAGTATTGAGGTAGTGGCGATAAACCATCGGGGGTTCAATGACATCCTCGCTGAACCAGATCATACCACAGCGACTAACAGTAGCGAGAGTCGCATAACGCAAGTGCTCGACCTCGAACATGATGCGGACATTGGGAGGTAGGTTCAGACGTTCGCCGTTAGGGAGCGTAAGTAACTTGTTGTCGTCAAGAACACTGAAGATTGGTGAGCCAACCATTCCAGCATTGGGCGAATAAACCGACCTGTTCAGGTTCTCGACCCACTCCGGATCGACGTCACCATCAAATATAATCCAGTGTCTCTTGGAACTCTCGCCACGAACGTCATCCACAATCTTACGCAAGATATGCGTGAACAGACCATCGTTCCACTCGCGCGTAGTTGGGTCAAGCGTGCCGTAGAGCGCGTCCTTGTGGATTGCTTTAGGATCAATCACATACGCAACTCCTTCGGTGCCATCGAGTCTCTCCAACGCTGAGAGGAGGACTTGCCATGCGTTTGTTTTACCAGTCCCGGAAGGACCGACCATCATAAGACCATGTTGGATCTTCTGGATCTGGTACAACTGAAGAATCTTGGCGATCCACCGCTCGCCATCCACCAGGCGTCGTTCGGCACAGACCTTCAAGATTTGCTCACGAAGCGCCTCCAGATCGACGGGAACATAATCTGTGCCAGGGAAGACATCTGCAAGCAAACTGGAAATAATTCAATATTTAGCATATGAGGCATCTATGCCGTCGTTAAACCCTCACCTGGTAAGCAAGGGTACATCATCAGCGACCAACTTTGGCACGATCGTCTCGGTGACACTTTGGATGACGATGATCTGTTCAGAGACGACATCTGAGAGCCCGCTGACACCATCCGCGTCCTCCAACTTGGCGTTCTGCAGGCGTTCACGTTTCAGGATACCTGCACTAGCAAGCACAGCCTTTAGCGCGCGCAGACCAAAGTCATAATGGGGTTGTGGCGAAAGCTGCTCGTCGCAAAGGTTGAAGAAGGGTACGATCTTGGACGCGAGGGATTCGGCTGTTCGGAAACCTTGAGAGAAGAGCATGACTTGGGCGATGAGCTCGCGATCGGGCCTTGTCATTGCCATCCTGTGGGACTTGTCAGAGCGGTCATTCACATGGAAAGGAAATGAACGCACGGTCGGAAAAGCTTTGTCAAGTTTGGTGGCAATGTCGACCGTCCAGCATAGTTGGGGTTAGTGGTAATGAAGATACCTAGGCATCATGCTTAGGCGAGCATAACTACGGTTTCGTAGATGAACGTACCGATGTTCTTGTTGATCTTTAGGCTCTTCCCAACGAGCTCGATCTCGATATTGGGATTCTTGGCGAAAGAAGCTAGACCTTGTTGGATGCTCTGCACCTGTTGTGAAACAGCACTCAGAATACGCTCCTCCAGTCGGTTGAACTCGTCAAAGCATCCCCACGCTCCGACCTGACAAAGGCCAACAAAAATGCGGCCCATCGCCTGGAAGTCGAACGTCTCGTCGCAGCAGAATACCAACACAAACCGACCGAGCTGGACACCAAGGGCCTTGACGGATTCGGTTTTGCCTGGAGGGGATTGTTAGAGAACAAGTCTGCTACATAGGACGCGGCGGGGGTACCTGTGCCAGCTGGACCAAAGGGAGAACCACCGAGCTGACTGTCTAAAGCCTGAGTCAGGGTGAGGTAGACCCGGTCCGTCAACGGTGTTTGCACGAGACGATCTGGAACTCCCAAATACTCCCACCCGTAAGGGAATGTCGCGTTCGCAACTCGGATAGCTAAGCGGTCAAGAGGATTCTCGGCTGATCGTTCCAAGTAGAAACGCATTTGCGAGAGCCACGTGAAAGCCTTGGTGTCGGTGACGCGTTGTTGGATAATTGCGCGCGTGACGTCTCGTTGGTGGACGAGTTCTGTGATAAGATGCTCGCATTTGCGACGAGTGACAGGGCCAAGTTCTCGTAAGACGATGTCCGCGAGGAGGTCAAGAGCCTGAGAGATCGTTTCAAGCGGTCCTTCGGGGAGATTGCCTGATTCCAAAGAACCCTCGACGGACGTAGTCCACGCAACTTGGATAGCTAATGTGACAAGCTGAGCAGGATACTTCTCCATCCAATACATGAGTTGATCCATATCGAGTGGGGACCCAGTGCCGTAGAATGATTGCAGTTCGCCAACAGCGTCACAAAGTAAGTCGGCCAAGGAAAGTCGCATCAAAGATTCCAGTCGAGCAAGCCAATCATTGATCTTGGGATAGTCTTTCAACAGGACTGGCTCGCTGAACTGGACTTCCTCCCCTTCACGCGAAGCCATGCCTTGAATCTGGGTTAAATCGTCGTCAAGCTTGATTGTGGAAATGCCAGCAAACATTTTCTTGAGGTGCTTCATGATGCGCAGGATATCCTTGCTGTTACCAATGATCTCCAGGAGGTCTTCGTCGCCAACGAAGTAGAATCGAGGGAATGATGACCGCTCGCGTTCAAGGTATTCACCAAGAGCCTTCTGGATTTTGTTCAAAAGGTCAGCGAGACGCTCCAAGCTCTTTTGTATTCCTTGGATATTCATAACGTCGACAACGAACGGTGACTTGTACACCTTTTTCATGACGGTCAAAAACTCGGCATTGATGTTTTGGAAGCGGGCGCTCTCCACAGGGAGAAGATGCTTGATGTCTGCGCTCCCAGAAAAGATGCCTTCCAAATACACCCATTGGCGCTGCACGTCAATCCAGACATCTTGCACAAAAGTGAGTAACTTCGTCTGGAGAATATGACAGCGCTCGTCTTACCAAACAACACATGGATCCTGTTCAATTTCTCTTCCCATGAGCCAGCCTTTCATAGTGTTAGCGCAGAGACACAACGTTGGTATCGGAATAATACCTCCTCCTCAAAGACTAAGACAAGTGAGTGAGCTCGGTCAGATTTCCTTCCAGTGTTTTGTCAACGCACCTTTGTAGTAGGGAGAAAGCTTCATCGCGGTCAAGGAGTTCAGATTCTCGCTGCACTTGCTGAAAAGGTCATCCCAGCCTCTGATGGACGACATGAACGACGTGTTACAAACGAAATAGATACAGGTGGTTCGCACCTAATAAGTCGACATTTATTCTGGTAGTTGACCAGATCTAGAGTATAGTTCGTCCAGATTTCCTTGACTTGCTTGATGTACTCCTCGAGAGCCATCTGTGCATGCGTCAATATTGAGCAGGCGACAGAGCTGCGGAGCATTGTACCTCTCCCTGAGCCTGTATGATGACTTCCCGTATAAGAGATTCATTCTTTTTCAAGTCCAAGTCGTAAACATTTCCCAAAGTCATACTACGTACACATATCAGAGGAAGGAGAGAACAAAAAGGCCAGTCACTTACACAGGAAGACTGATTTGCGAGGGTAGCCGCAAGACCTTGAACAGCTGCTTCCAATGTCTATCCTTCAAAGCCTCGGATTTCAAGTCGGATATAATCGAGTTGGACTTCAAGAGTCCCCTAAGAACGTCCTGGACGTATTCGAAGGCTGCGTACTGCCGCATGCGCGTCGGCATGTCCTTGGTCGAAGACAACAGTCCGTCAATTTGCTGCCTCAACTTCCGCGGCTGTACAGTCGCCCACGACATCTCTCGCAGCTCTCCAATCTGGCTCCAGACGCCGGAAAGCGCTGTCCAAACGGCCTTGAGATCCTTTAATTCCTCAAAAACGGGCTCCAAGCGTGTGTGACGCGTCAACTCGAGGTCGAGTGCTTCTTTAGCCCTGCATACAAGGTCGTATTCCTCCTTGACGCGGTTCAACTTGCCTTCAAAGACGTTTATGGTATTCATGGCGGTATCGGCACGCATGCTCCCCTGCACAGGACGTGTCTGCTCCCATTCTGCGAGAATGTCATTGATCTTGTTCTCGACGATCTTGTCCTCTGCAACGATCTTGAGCTGGAGACCGGCTGTGAAGACAGATCTACGTGAGCCACGGGAGAGGAGAGGGGAAGACGACTGACCGAGCTGCTCCTGGATGGAATCATTCTTGCGCTTGAGGATTTCGTTGTATGCGCTCCATTCGCCTCGGAGTTGGTCGCTGTAGAGCCAGTCCTCGGGGAATTGGTATCGAAAACGTTCGAGGGTCTTCTCGCCGTTGGCGCAGAGTTCTATCATGGGACCCCATGTCTTGGTTTTGCGCTTGAGGTCTTGGACAAAGGTGATAAATGTGACCGCGGCTGCGGTGGAGGAGTTGGAGGGACTGAACGCCTGGGTTTACGGTGAGCGGTGGTGCGGGGCATTGGGGACGTACTTGCCTCCATGTCTTGGTCGTGAAAGCAACCCAGTCGAGCGACGCGTCCAATTTCCCAAATCATGTGGGAACATGTTAGATAATCAGTGCCGCCTCGAAGATCCCTAGTCTCCCTAAGCCAGGCCTAATACTCGAGATCAGAAGATAGTCCTTCTGATCACACGACTCTTCACTCGCCAACCATGTCGGGACGCCAACAACGCGTGATGGTTCAGCCCATCGTACGCATTCTCTCCATTCACGTTTTCTGCACTGATGACCTCGTTCCAGAATGTTATTTTCAAAAATCTACAACAGGTCACGTCCTGCGGTTTCCCTACCGCGCTCATCGCTGACGACACCATATACAGCGGGCAAAGGTCGTCGTATGGTTGTACGATAACATCGAGATGCGAATCGAAGGGCGCATCATTGTACGTCCGTCCGACTCTCCGCCAGATCACTTGCAGCATTAAATCGTCTCTTGCAAAGGCGATGGGTTCCATCCCTCCCGCATTTCCTTTTCTCCTTTCTGCTGTAATTCCAACTTTGCGCTCATGTCCTTTTACACAGGGTTTTGATGAATTTATGAATATCGTCATAGACGAGGCAGCAGAGGTGTATGTCAAGGACGCAAAACCGCGACGGGAACTTGGTACGCCTTTGCTCGTCGTTCTGCTCCCTGCTCACTTTTCTCCAGGTCGCATTCTCCTCAAGGGCGATAACATTACTCTCATCCAACAGGTGGCAGGATAACCTCGTGTAAAAAACCCCTGCGCAATACGGTGCCTTGTTGTACACTATATTATCGATGGTCATCAATACATACTTGTCCGCCGATCACAGGTTGTAAATGGGCAGCAGCCGAGTCAGATTCAACCCCTGCCTACACAGCGGACACTCCGCCTTTTCTCTCCCCCATCCCACAATACAATTCCAGCAAAACAAATGACCACATTCCGTCGCACAGCTATCAGTCCTCTCTTCCAGGCAAAGCGTGCACGTCCGACTGGCCCTCGCTCGAGCGGGTATAGCACTGACGTCCAACACGGTGTTCTCGTCCTCCTCGGCAGGCTTCACGGGCACGTTCTCTGGATCCGTGTGTTCGAGCATGGTGCTTACGAGTCGGTCATCAATAAACATATCCCGTGTCTCGTCGAGGCTGCGTTTTCCACGCGATTTCTCGGTGGCAGCGTGGCCACGGGAGCGCAAGTAATGTAAAAGCCGGTACAGGAGGCGGACGAGGATGAGGATCCCGAGCAGAGAATACGACGGCGGGCGGGCGTGTGGGTTCTCCGGCATGGACGAAATCTGCAAATACCATCATTTTGAGCGTCTCTCGCGTGCGATAGAGAGACCGGAGTAATCACATGCTGGATACCAAGCATCCGCTTGGTCAGGTTGTAGTATGTGCCTCGGAGGTAGAATATGGCAAGGTTGACCTCTGCAGCCACCTCGAGACACATGGGCAGCACGCGTAGGATGCTCGCCATCTTGGGGGACAAGGAGCTGAGATGGGAACCCCATTTTGCAAGGATATACGAGGGTAGGGTCGGGAGAAGGACAAGGGCTATCCGCGAAGCTCTGGAAGGCACTTTACCACCGAAAGCAGAGTGTTGCCAAATGTCGGTGTATTCTTCTCCGAGAGTCTGTACGGCTTCGTGCATCGTCAGCGAGCGGAACGGTATATAGGATACACCTGTGCGGACCTCGGCCAATTGTCAAGCCATAGTAAAGCAGCTTTAGGACGAGGTCGACCTCTTTATCCCACCTCAGGAGCCATCTCGTTCCTAGGCGAATAAGATACGTGTGCAGCGCAAGTATGGGAAGACGAGCACCCACCCAGCCAGGTGCGGAGCACGGTGTCGGCTTGCTCCTTGAATGATAATACGTGGAACAAGTCTCTCTGGTTTGCTCGGACTGTGTTTCAGTTAGCCAGTAAAACACGCGGAGAGTCTGGCGAACATACTAATCTGGGCCTGTCGTGCGCTGGGGAAAGACGGCAAGTAACGGGCCATGAGAGTTACGGTATGTCGGACTCCGGCAAGCAGCAGAACACATTTCTCTCGTCGACCACTCTCGCCTGATCTCTTCTCGTCATGGCAGCACAAGCTCCCCGCACACAAGAGCCGACCGTCTGGCAAAAATGTAAGTCGTGCAACAACGAATGCATCCATTTTCTGACTCGAGACGTTGGGAACACACAGTAAAGTACGTCTTCCTTCCGTCCACGACGCCTCGAGGCTCATGCAATCATGTATGTCGATTAGAATGGGTGCCCTCATGGGTGGAGGTGTCGGTCTTACAATTGGCTTCATTTTTGGTTCATACAGTATCCTCAGGTGAGATTTGTCGCCAGTTTGATGACAACACGCGACTGAACACGGACCTGGTCCATCAAGAGGCGGCGCTGGCCCTAGAGGGCTTCTAGCTACGCTCTCCCAGTACATGCTCAGCAGTGCCGCGACGTTTTCGTTTTTCCTTGCCATCGGCTCTGTAAGCTCACAGCTCGTCACAAACTCTCGTGTATTCATTGTGCTCTAGGTTATACGAAACGATGCGCTGCTACCGCCGCATCTGCAAGCCGCACAGATGCAACTCCTCCCACCGATCGTTCGGTCAAGAGCAGAGGGTGCGATGCTGATACGCGCACGCTGGGACGCAGAGAAAGCACGAAGAACAGCCGTTCCTGCTTGAATGCTCTATTTCCTGCGATCTAGATTCATGTATTCTGACGTTTAAGTGATCAATGAGCAGAATGGCGACCGTAATGCGTGTGCAATGCAACTAGGATACATGTGTGGCGTGCAATGGTGGTATAGATCTGACATGGACACGCGCAGCGTGCGATGGGCCACCGAGTCGATCGGTGCATGATTGCGGACATGGAACACATGCGTGCAGAGGGCCACCTTTCAATCACCGAGCGCAGCGGGTCGGGATGTTGGTGGGTGCACAGGACCTGGGTACGATGTTAGACAGGAGTGCGGATGGAGACTTGGTGTACTTACAGCTCAACCAAGCATGCTAGTCAGTCGGTGCCAGAGCTGTTTTAACCTGCCATGCTTTGGCTTTGGTGCTCTTGAGGAATGGGCATCTACCAGCGACGCGGTATAGGACAAGTGATATGGACCAGAAATGGGGGGTCGTGGCGGGGGAGTAGAGGATCTCCTGCACCACTTTGGGAACCAGCGCCTCTCTGAGGGAGGGGTGGGCGGACGTGGAGGAGGAACGTCATAGTGGTCATAGACTGTTGGGGCGTCGACGAATTTTACGGACGTGGCGGTGCGTTTCTTTTTCCGGCGGGTGGACGCTGTTGTTGTGGCCATGGAGACGCCAGAATCATGACGGGTGAGGATCGATTTGACGGGGGCCGCCGAGGGGGAGTGCATGGTGGAGCAAGAGCCGATGGAGGATACGCTTTGTCGGGCGCGGGACACACGGCCATTGGGTGAGTCTGTAGTTGGGGGAATCTGGGCAAGGGTCAAGGGTGAGCGGGAAGACATGGGAGAGGGACGGACGAGGACAAGTCTGAGGGTGTGGGGCATGGCGCGGTACTCGTCGTGTTCAGGAATGACATCCTCTGCGGTCATCATCGTCGGTGGGGCCAAGGACTGATCATCGGAAGATGGGAAAAGTGCGTGCAGGCAAAGGCGTGTTTTTTGACATGTCTCATCTACTCAGACCATAAACGGCGTGTCGACGTGCATCCCGCTCCAGATCCCCCGCACCGACTCGCCCATGCTCTCCACTATCCGTCCCTTTTTCAGCGGCTTGATCTTGGCCCCCGACGACTCGAGGATCAACTGCACCTTTCTCTCTATCCCGTTCGCCTCCAGTCGCTGCAGCGGTATCACCTTGTCGCGTCCGTTCACTGCGGGAGGTCAGCCGTGCGGGGGAGAGCGCGGGTGCGACCGACCGTAGAAGCCGCGCGCGATGGGCTCGTGGCCGTTGCGCTGCCTGACCACGAACTCGACGTGCGGGTGCTCGCGCGCGACGCGCTGCACATCCCGTGCGATGAAGCTGCGCGCGTTGGCCGAGGACGGGCCGTGCTGGCAAAACTCGAGGACGACCTTGCGGACGGGGGGGATGAATGCGGTGTGTCCGTTGGCGGGTGCAGAGCGCAGCTGGGCCCTCAAGAGTGCGGACGCCATGGGGGACGGTGAGCGCGGCTTGTCGGCTGGGGGCTGTCGGGGTGTGAATATGTCGGCTCCGCTCCAAAGTCGATACGCGTCCGTAGTGCAGTAATCACCGCCTACAATTTCCGTAAAGTCATGGCCCGCGCAACGCGAAGCTCAGCGACGCAACTGCAGGACAAGCAGCCAGACCCACCGCGCACAAAACCGTCCACAAAAAAACGGAAACGCACCTCGGACGGCGACCACCCCACCCCAAAGCAGCTCCGCATAAAAGAGGAGAACGGCGACGACAACCCCAACAGGGCAAAACTACAAAGCCTCCAGCTCGCCGCCGATGTCCCAATCGACCCCTCCGACGCACAACAGATCCTCGACATTCTCGACCTGTGAGTCCGACCACCCCCCCTTTCAGCGTCTAACCCTCCGCCAGCGTCGACTCCCAGGCCCTGCTCGACCGCGTCTTTCCGCTCCCGCCCTCCGAGCCCTCCACGTCCAAGTCCCAGTCCGGCGCCTTCTCCCTCCGCGCCCTCCTCGGGGAGCCGTCCCAACACCCCCTCCGCGTCTTGCGTGTAAGTCTCGCGCGTCCCCGCTCTCCTCCGTTAATCATCCACACAGGCCGCCGTCCAAAACCTCCTCCCAATATCCTTCCATCCAAGGTCCCGTGCTTCCTCCCCTGCAGCACAGCAGCTCCGCTTCTGCAATCTCGCGTCGTCCCTCCTCGACCAGGCCTCTTTCCACTCCGTCCCCCTTCCCCTCGACATCGACTCCCTCTTCGATTCGCCAGATGCCGAGTCCATCCCGGCGTCCCCCTCTCCTCGCCCCGAAAAACACCATTTGTACCAGACGAAAAAGTATGCGCTCATGCAACGTCTCCCCTTTGGCACCTGGTGGACGTCCCTCAACTCCGATCTCGTACCGTCAGATACAAAGCCCCTGAAAGACCTGTCGACTGCAAACGCCGAGCTAGTCGCCGTCTTGCCCTTGCCCTCCGCACCAGCACCAGTCGAAACAGACTCGCTAGACACGTCCCCTGTCACCCTGGCTTCCTATGTTCCCAAGGAGCCCCCAGGCGGCAAGCCAAAGCTTCTTGGTGCCCGTCGCGTGAGCTGTGGCACATTTTTAGATTATGGGCCATATGCCAGCTTTGCCCCGGTATTCGAGCAAGACGGCGTCGAGGTCGGGCGCTCGGCCATGGGAGAGTTGTACTGCAGATGGGAGGATAGAAAGAAGAGGTGGTCAAACGAGCACACTCTCGCCACACAGCAGCCTTTAGATGAAGTGCCCGAGTCTCCTCAACCCAACGGCGTTGACGAGCCTATCAAGAACGGCGTACTTGACGATGAACAGTCCTTGGAGGGGCTTTTCTCATCCGAACAGATAACGTTGCTCAAGCAAGCCCTCGGAAGTCTCGAGCTCGAGGTAGCTGTGCACGAACTGCTGGAGCGAAACGCCAACGCCCTCAAAAGACTGGAGGAGCTTCAGAACAAACGGTTAACAAAGCCGGGCGAGTTTACCCCAGTTGAAGAAGGATCGGAAGAGTGGGATACTGGTCAGTAGCATTGCCCCATCGACATCCCTCTGATGCAAGCGCTCAATTTTACACTCTAGCCCAGGGTATTCTCGAATCCCTTTGCCTTTTCGCGTCTCTCCGACCGCGGCTGTCCACTTGTGACAGCGCTCCTCTTACTCCATCCCCATCCGCCCTCCATAAGCTCCAACGGACCCTACCCATAGCACCCACCCAAGGCTGGCACGGCACACTCCCCGCAGAACACTCGACGGCCCTCCGGGACGATTCCACCCTCTACATCAAGTCCACTGCGACCGCAATCCCCGCAGCTCCGTCAGCACCACCAGCCCATACGCCAACGCCCACCCAACCCGCGCCCGCGCAAGCTACTGCCGCCGCCGCCGCCGCGACAGCCCAAGCTTACGCCGGTTATCCCTACAACTACGCGACGCCCTATCGACCGGGTTACCAATACAAACCTGGTCAACCGACGCCATACTATCTCAACGCGTACGCAGCCCAAACGACCACCCAAGCGCAAGCCACGTCGCAGTACTACCAAGCCCAACCATACGGTGCGACCGGACAACAGCAATACACTTATTCGTCGTGGTACCAGTACAATCCCCAAACGCAATCGACCACATCTGCGGGCGGGTCGCGCAAGGGGACGCCACAACCAAGTGCTGCTGCTGCTCCTACTGCTCCTGCCACGCCTGCGGCGACGACACCCACGATACCAACGTCGTATGCGGGCTTCTTCAGTGCGGCTACGCAGACGCCGGGTCAACGCGCAGTGGCAAATACGGTTGCGGCAGCGACGCCAGGCGGGAAGCCGTACCAGCCGGCTGCGGGTGGGACGTGGACGGCCCCCGCTGGGACGGGCGCGTTCGCCCCGACCCTGCCTCCACATATGAGGAGTGCGGTCGCGGGACAGCCAGGCGCCGCTGGGGCCTATAATGCCAGCCTGTACCAGCCCAACTATTACGGGGCGTACCAGGCCACGCCGTCCCCCGCGCAGTCGTGACCGTCGTCTTTCCTCTCTAGAGTAATCCACGTATTGTTACAGCGTCGTTTTTGCTGTTCATGAATAATGAGATTTAGCATTGGAGCGCTAGTTCCAAGGTACATATATTATGGTGGACACCTGCGTGAGCGCCCAGCAGGCAGCGTGGCATCGCGACTCGAAAAATGTCTGGCACCGTTTCAAAACCCTCGTCATGCTAAAGGACAGAGGGCGCGGTCCGCATCCGCCAAGTTCCATTCTTGCGTGACAAACCACCTCTTCATTGCCTCGAGCAAAAAAAAAGTCGCTCTTCTGAAGAGGAAAGAGCCCACCCCATCCTTGACCACTACACCGAACCGGGGAAAAACAGCAAGGATGGACAGGCAGCACGCGTGAAGAAAAGACTCGGAAGGCGAAAAAAATCAAGTTTTCCTCCTGCGGACTATTATTTCGCACGGTATCTCGAGCGCCAAAAAGAAAAGAAAAAAAAGAGGGTGTACAGTTGGACTAGTAAAAGATACCTAGTGCAACTTGAAGCTAAGTTACGAATAACTAAACAAGAACCATGGGAGCCCCCGAGATTGGCAGGCGAAAAAAGGGAATAGAGATCGACCAATCTAGATGATATAACACCAACGGTATGATTAGAACGACTAGCCTCGAAGTATTAGGTCTGGCTTAGGGAGACTAACACCAACGTCCAACGTCAAGGGTAGCGAGGGAACGGCGGGTATGGGGGTCACCGTCCAGCAAGACTGGCATATTTTGAAACACAAACCACCCGCGGTCGTTGGGGCGGTTTGGTGGCGGGATATATCAACATGTCCTCGACAGGCGTCGGGAGCGGGTGTGGATGGCGGACTGGAGACCGGGGAGGCGAGCCCTGAAAAAGCGATTGACAGCTTTCGGTCGCGTCTGGGGAAGACAGTACATCCGCTTCACTATCACTTCCAGACGTCCGCCAGAGGATGTCCTCAATGGTGACCGTATGAGACCGCGTCGCCGGTTGCTCCATGTTTGGCGTGCCGTAGGAAAAGCGCATTCGCAGGCGACGTGTGCGCGGCGACACATTATCATCCTCATCAGAATCTATTTGGTCGCCGTCAGCATTGAGTCGGGCTGTGAAGTGTGTCAGACATGAAACAGTGTGGGATCCGTGAAAAAGAGCTCACTCCAGCCTCGTCGACGTCTACCCTGTCCCGCAGGAGACGAGAGATTGGAACGGACCGACGCATCATCTCTCCGATTGGTTTCGACGCCGGGCCGAGTGTATTCAGCATGACGGGCGGATAAAAATTGGTCGTCCCGTTCCCGCGTGAGAAGATTGACCAATGTCCCTCGCACCTCGGGTATATTCGCAAGATTCCGAGGGTCCTGAGACATGTTTGCAACATGGACGTGGTCCCGATACGTCGCGATATGCTCCCGAAAGGCTGCGGAGAGACTGCGGCGTGCAGGAGCCGAGAGCTCATCAATAGGAGTGCCGTCCGATGATGTACGTGATATCTGCTGTGGGAGGACAATGCGTGCGGGGGTATCGACGAGGAGGTCCCGAGCTGGTATGGGAGGACGCCCGCCCGCCGGGGGGTTAGGGACCAACCTCACGTCGCCACTAGCAGTGGTCAACGCAACTTGTGAGGTTTGTGCAGCGGCGTTAGCATTATCGCCGCGCACCCTGGAGGCAGCCAGTTCGACCCTTCTCGACCTTGAGGCGGCCAACCGTTCCGTCATGTTCTCTAGCTCCCGAGCGACCTGGGCCGTCTGGGCTTGCAACCGCTGCTCAATTTGCGAGAAGGATAGTCGTGAAGAGAGGCTGCCGTGACTGTCGGATGCGTTCACGCGCGCAGCCACGCGTCTTCCGATCATAGTACTCGAGTCATCTCGATTGGCGCTCTGGAGGTCTCGCCTCTGTGCAGCGCGTGGCTCGATGGGGTCTCGAACGCGTGGTAGGACGAGATCCGGCATGGGCGGTGTGCGGAGCCGGGGTGGGGGTGGGGCCAGATGGAGATTGCTTCTGTCTAGCCCTGGACGATCGCTCTGAGAGAACCTATCCCACGCGGACTCTCTCCTCGCAGTACCGAGCGCACTACTTCTGCTGTTGGTTTCGAATTCCTCGAGCCTTTGTCGGGCAGAAGGAGAGATGAGTGAGCGCAGCCTCGCAGCCCTCACGTTGAGTTCTTCTACCGCTTGCTCGCCTGAGAGCACCAGCGCCGAATGTGGCGGGCGAATGTTGGCGTCGTGGCTGAGGGAATGTCGAGGTTGGGTGTCGGTGGCATCTGTACTTGGAGAGGTCCCAGTCCCTGAAACTTCCGGCGGGATGCGATTCAACATGTTGTTGATGCTGCTCCTAAGGGAGGTGATCCGCTGGTACGCAGTATCGAGCGCGACAGAGGCTTGTCTGAGGTTGTCCCGGCTCTGAGAGTCCAGGTGTGGGCTTGATATCCAACTTGAAGTGGCCGAGCTAGAGGCAAATACAGGCTGTGGTGCGACGTCGGTTGCTCCCTGGTGATATGGCTCTGAAGATACCTGTCCTGTTGGCCTAGCATCCGAATTGGAGTCCATGCCACTGTGCGGAACTGCGTGAACCAATGACAAGATTGAGAAAAACTCCCAAACCGACCCTGTAGAAGTGGTTCTTGATCAAGTCTCTACAGGCTTGCTGTCAAGTGCTAATTCCCCCGAAATTCCAATGCAGGTTGATGTCCGTGGCAATAATACACTATGGATTGGGATCTACACTATAATATACACTTGAGTGGTCATTGCCAAATAGTCCCGCGGAAAGACAAAGATAAGTGTACGAAGTATGGTATGCATGGTATCCAGTGGTCATGAAGAATGCACTGCCAAATGGTCGGTAGCTCGCTCCTTGGACTGCTTTTTCAGAGACCTCATCTCTGGCGATGTTGAAGACCAATAACGCAGCCGCACCACCTGGGATAGCAGAGGATCGTCACCGGTATAGCAAAATGCAAGCATGAAGCACAGCATGATGAACGCAGCCGTTATGCAGCATAGTGCAGTCCAACCGTGTTTCGTACGGCTGTAAACCTGCAGAAAACGTCTAACCAGATCTCTGTCAGTAAGGGCGAGTACGAACCTGTCCACCAATGATAGGGCCCACTGTTCGTCGTCAGTACTATACCATTGTGGATAGACATGAAAACACCCGCCAGCAGTTCCAATGCCGAAGGCCAGATTGAAAGCCCCATATACATGAGCATCTGAAGTATGGCACAATCAGTCAACGAATGCATGAAAGTTAAGGTGACTTGCATCCGACACCCTGCATTCTCCGAGAAACGGTGGCCAACTCTGCAGTCACCGGAGCAACTACGCCCGAGACAAAGAAACCTGAAGGTTGCATGCATAAGGGAGCACACAGGCCAGAACGTGATGCTCACTTTGCATAGCCAACGAGACGACAAACAGAACGATCGACTTCCTAATGGCCAAGACGAACCACCAAGGGAGAGCCAGGAGTAGGCATATGGTCGTGATACAATCTGAACCTATTCGATCGGCGAGTAACCCAGATATGGGTGAGGCTTACTTTAAAGTTAGTTCTGCTGCAACCATAGGCCACCAAGATGCTCACAAATCAAAGCGGGTACAAGGCCTGCCATGTATACCAAACCAACTTGAGCGGAATTGTATCCCCATATCGACTGCAAGTGGAGAGGGAGAGAGGGCTCCTGCATAGTGTTAACGGTGCTAGAGGACGCGGCGATCGGTCAACACGACCATCGGCTTGTCATAACAACATACCCGTAGATCAAAGACATGATTAAGGCGGCCACGGCGCGGGGAGATTTCCCCAATAGGTGCATCACTGATAGCATCGGAAGTGGTTTACGAACGAGCGGGAAGTCTGACATGGTCGGATTGTTGGAAGAGGGGGAGCGAGAATCTAGTGTGTTTGAGTTCTGTTTGGGATCGACTGGAGCTGGCGTTTGTCCTAATGATGGGTGTACTGGAGTGGGGATCGCTGGGGGAGGTCCCGTAGCACCCGATGAATGGTGAGGCAAAGACGATGCTTCCAAGTCAGCGACGACGTCGAGGTCTCGACGGGTTGCTGGATCGTAGCCCCATCTAATTGCGACGTCTCTCTCGATGATGAGGAAACGAAGGATGAGATCGACGACTGTGCATATTCCCCCGAAGATGAAAGGGGCATGAAAGCCAAAACGGGCATACAAGCCCCCTCCGGCGGGTGTGCCAACCATAAGGCTCGACGCTGTGAGGTAGAATGACGGTAATAAGTGTGGGAACTTACCCAATGGAGAGACCTGTCATTGCGATCCCGAGTTGCCCTGGATGAGGAACGTTGGTGAACAGGACCAGGGATAGCAAAATAAGGGACTGACTGCCAACATTCTGTTCTGGAGTGGTATCACAACTAGGAAGAAGATCAGGAAAGAGATGTAGAGTGGGAAAAGGGGAGTTACAGAAGGGCCAAACCAACGACCCAAATGGTGGACGAACTAATCCCCTGGAGGGCACGTGCAACAGCCATGAGGGCGTAGTTGGGGGCCATCATAAGGAGGAGTTGAGCGGCTAGGAGAGCGAGGAGACCAACGACGAGGGGGGCACGGCGGGAAGAACTCTTTTCTGCGAAAATCGCGATAGGTATTGTGGCTGGCGATTTGATGAGGATGGAGAGGAGAAGAGAGGATGCGGGACGTACAGAGGACGAGCCCGACGGACTGTGGGGAGCTGTGTGAGGGAGTGCGGGGCGGGCGGAGGAGGACGTACGTATGCGCAGAGCAGCCAGCCGGTGAGCGCGGAGACGTTGTTGTACTCGAGGCGTTCGAGTTGGAATGGCATGACGGGAATGATTATGGAGTAGACCAGGAGGTCGGTGGTGATACCTAGAGGGGGTGAGATGGACCGGAGGCTGGCTCGAAGGCTACGAACCGACGCCGACGGCTGGACCAGGGTGAGCGGGATGGGATGGACGACGACGAACACGCACCTGCAGTGATGAACGCGACGGAGGAGCGCCATTTGAGTCCCCAGGGCTTCCCCGGGTGTTAGATTCAACCCAAAGGGCACACTCAAAGTGAATGGCTTTCTGAGGGAAGCGATAACTATTTCAAGACTAAGGAATATACACGGGAACTAACTACTTATATACTACTATACACGAGGTATCCGTGAGGTATATGCATGGTATGACGTATTGTGACGTCATAGATTCTGGAATGTTCTGGAGTGTGATAGTGTGAAAGAAGAAAGAAGAAATGAGGTCATAACATTACCCCCCTTTTAAGGAGTGACGTCCGCGTCACTCGGAACCAATTCGAACATGTTCTCGGGGTATCGTTGGAATTGTTTGCGGAATTCAAGGAAGTCGGGGTTTGCGAAGAGGGACGAAGGAGGTAGTGAAGTTGAAGGAGTTTCCAAACAGATGGGGCAGACGCAGGGAGCATCGGGAATGTTTGCTTGATAGCGAAGGCGAAGTTTCTTTTCGGGGCGAGGAGCGGTTGGATGAGAACGATGGAAGTCGCGAACGGCGTCAGGGGCATTGGTCAAGTTAGATTCTGTGATCCATTCATTTTCTTCCGTTGGATATCCCTTCCATGAAACTAGGTATTCAATCTTGTTTCGTCTCTCTCGCGATGCTAAGATTTCCTCGATTTCCTGTTCTTCTACTCCATTGACGATGTCTGGAGGGGGAGGTGGGGCGATCTTTTGTGATGGAAATGCTCCTTTTGTGTATGGGCGAAGTAGGCATTCGTTGAAGACGTTGTGAACGCCTCTCCACTTTGGATCTAGTTTGAGTCGATACGCCGCATTTCCAACTTTTTCGATGATTTTGAATGGACCGTATCTTTTCGCATCCAACTTCTTGGATGGTCGATCAGATCGAATGTTTGTCCCTTCCAGTAGTACGAGGTCTCTGGGTTGGTATTCGATACTGGTGCGACTCTTTCGATCGTGAAACTTCTTCATATCGTTGGCTGCATGTTCTAACGATTCTTTTGCCAGCTTGAATGTCCCTTGCATCATTTCTACGAATTCCTTGGCGGATTCGTTTCGAACTGTCTTACGATGTTCTCCTCTGATATTCGGTTGTTGGCCGAAGTTGAGCATAAAAGGAGAATATCCACTAACAGTCGTGTTTTGGTTATGTGCGAATTCCGCCAGTGCCAACCATTCTACCCAGTCATTTTGGGGATGATTGGTGTATAGACGCAGATACTGTTCGATTGTGGCATTATACCTTTCGGTCTGTCCGTCGGTTTGTGGATGGTACGCAGTAGAAGGATTTCCTTCTATTTTCAATAGCGTATAAAGAGCATCCATAAATGACGAGACAAACTGAGGTCCACGGTCCGAGATTACTTTTCGAGGAGTTCCATGAAGTTTGAAGATGTGATCACGGAATATGGTAGCTACTCCTCGAGCGGTTATCTCTGTGGAGATTGGGAATAATCGAATCATTTTGGAAAAGCGATCAACCACCGTTAAGATGGCATTCTTTCCTTGTGATTCGGGTAAAGGACCAATGATGTCAACCGATATGATTTCCCAAGGGTTCTGTGGGATTTCATTTGGTTGTAAGGGAGTTTTGGATGCTTTGCTAATGGACTTGTTCTTTTGACATTTGTCACACCCTGCGACATACTTTTCTATGTCTTTTCTCAGCGTGGGCCAATAGTATTTGGCAAGGATCAAGTCTCTCGTCCTTTTCGTTCCGGGATGACCTGCAGTGGGATGATCGTGATTTTGTTGCATAATGGTCTCACGAATCTTTTCATCCTTTGGAATATACAAGAGATTTTTGTAGTGCAATACTCCGTCTCTTTGTTCCCAAGCTGAGTTTTCGATGGTCAATCCTTTGGTTGCATATTTTTCCCTTTTGTGTTGCAATCCTTTTACCATTGACTCAATCGTTTTCGGGACGACTGGGCGCTCTGCAGCCACTAGATCGTCTGATTCCGACTGTTTTTGCGAGTCGAGGGAGCGCACAGCAGCTCCTTCGTTATTCGAGTATGGTGATGGTGCAAAGAGATGATCAGGGAGGAGGATTTTGGATTTGTTATCGTCCTCTACCCCCT
>JBBPRK010000642.1:0-19541 GCA_038093075.1 Boletus patriciae
AGGCGATCGGATCGCGACAGCCACTCCTGATTCCGTTCGTGTCTGGGACAGCAACAATGGCCGCCTGCTTATGCGCATCCCAGTCAAAGTAGCGCCATGGTTTAACACTGGTCTCCTCTGGTTCAACAACACCCTCTTTGTCATATCCGACAGTAAAATCAAGCAAATCCAAGCATCCACAGGGTCAACAGTCTCGGAATGGCCGGTTCCCGAAACCATCGGCTCCTCGTGCATCGCTCTACCAAAGCATGGCGAATTCATCGCATACTCAACACAGCGTACCGTCACATTTTGGGATACGGCGACACACACCCAGCTCGGTCTCATCCAACACCCTGAAGACATACGTTCAATCGCAGTCTCACCCGACGACCGGTTTCTCGCAATTGGTGGAGAGAACGGGAAAATCACCATTAATAGTCTGTTCCACATCTCTGTAAGTACTATCCTGTCTCATTCGATTGTGGTGCATGTGAACAACTTTCTTGCCCCGGTCATTTTCCGTTTAATTCAATCCATTTGTCTCGTCTACACCGCACGTTCCACGCTGCGCTCCATTCTTGGAAGCACAATCAACCCGCAAACTCAGGGGCGTTCATTTAGGAAGGTCGCTGCGGAGAGTTTGACACTGTCCAGGTAGAAGTGATCACGCCCACGGTATTACTTAAATAAGCCGGTAGGCAGCGTACGCACACTGGAACGTGCTGTCACGGTAGCGATTCTCTCTCGGTTCACGATACTCGTACCTCGCGTTCATTTCTCTCGTGAGTATTATTTCATTGTCGTAGTTTATCGATAAACTACGACAATGAAATAAACGTTTATCGCTGTCATTTCCTCGAATCCTCTCTCGTGGCCCTCTTGATGTACTTGCTGTAGTCGACTCAGATGTCGTTGATTGTACGCTGTTCTATATCTCCACATTTATTTTCGAAAAATCCTTTGATCCAACTAGGTGTATCGATTGTTCAAGCTGGAGAGTTGGTGCAGACTGCGAAATGGTGTGGGCGGACTCGGAGGGCCGGGGCTTTCAGGCCGAAAGCGCTGACCCAACCGACAAACAGGACAGGTCACGAAATGAGGCCAAGACCGAATCCGAATGTGGCATAGCGGACAATATGTTGGACGGCGGACTGGAAGAGGGAATGATGGGTGGATTCGAAAAACGGGCACGGCGCAGGAGCTAGGGCGCTCCGAGTCCTCAGGTCACACGCCAGACCGCCAATAATTCACAGCTTGACCGTTGACTGAGTCCGGCAAGGATCCAACCACCTGCCAAAGGTAGATACATCGCTTTTAGACACATTTGTTGTGGTTAGGCCTCCGGAGTACTCAGTGCTGCAATGAAGGGGAACAGTTGAGGCGGAGTCGTCCACAGCGTGCTGACGAACCCCATCATCCAGAAGTAGTTGTCGTGGATTCCACTCACAACTATTTCTGTTCAATCGAGGGGTAAAACGTTATCCAAGCGGAATACGCCTTGTCGAAACCTCGATGTAAGTTGCGGTCAGAAACAAGGCCAGTCGATTTCACACAAGATTCGATCCGTTTATATCCATGTTTGTCCTTATTTTGAATCAGCACATTCCTGGCTTTTCAAGCAAGGTGACAAACGGTTTGACGCTTGATCACGAAACAAGTTCGCCAGCACCAGATATGTGGCATCGCAGACGTGTGTATACTGTCTATAAAGACTCCAGGTGTCTCGCCAACACTTCTCATTCCCGAGAACGGCTCAACTCACCCACCTTGAACGATGAAGAAGACGTTTCTCAGTTTCGTCGTTGATTAATGGTCCACACTGAGAGCGCGGATCTATCAGGAAATACCGTCGTCGTCGTCGTCGGCGCCAACGTGGGTATCGGCATCGAGGCTGGGACCCATTTCGCACGTATGAGTCCCGCCAAGCTCATCGTCGCTTGTCGCACGATAGCAAGGGTGAAGCTGCGGTTTCTGGTACGTTTCCGCGCCATGTGCTGCGTCTTGGTGCTCAATTATTTCAAAGACATCGAAGCGGCTACTGGATGCAAGCCGTGCGAGTCGTGGGGGGTCGACCTCGCCGATTTTGCTTCCGTGACCAGTTTCGCTGAGAGGTTTCACCGGCAGTGTGACCATCTGGAGATATTGGTCATGAACGCCGCCATACTGACGAAGGAGTATGCAAAAACTGTTGATGGCTGGGAAACAAGGTCGGTTTTCTATCGTGAACGAAGAGCGTCTGTGGATTGAGGAAGTAAGTCTTCAAGTGGACTATCTGGGCTCGACTCTCTTGTCGTTGTTGCTACTTCCTTGTCTGGTAGACACTGGGAAGGAGTTTGGGAGCACCTCCAGGTTGGTGACCGTCGCCAGTGATGTTCGTTATCAATTCGTTATTGGGCGGATCTGCCGAAAGATGTCGTGGGATAAGCTAACCCGGTCGCGACGCTCAGCAGCCCAAGTCATAGGGATTCTTTGTGAGCTCTATTCTATTCACGGGGCGAGATGGCTGCCGACGAACGTCAAGGTCCATGAGCGGTCGTTACAGCGAGATCAAGCGTGAGGTTTATTCATCTCCATCCAGTCCAATCTCTGATGGTTGTTTGGCACCCGATGGCCCTGAACGTGCTCTTCACACTCGCGCTTCAGGACCGACTGCAGTCTATCATTCCCTTGACGGTGAACGCTGTCAATCCGGGCTTCTGCTATTCCAATCTGAGACGCGACTTGGGTATGCTCGAGAGGGTCATTGGCGTCATCATGGAGACATGTCTAGCTTGGACATCTGAGCAAGGCAGTCTTCAGCTCGTCTACGCTGCCGTTGGCGAGCGGGATGACGAGGATCATATGAAAGGCGCCTACGTTAACCATGTGGTGGTCGTCCAGCCGTCTAAGCGATGCGGGATCTCTGGGTGAGCGCGTTCAGGCTAAGATGCAGTCGGCTGCGTAATTGACAGGGCTTACTATGACAGAGGGAAACTATCGAGATATTGACAAAGGAAGCACCTCAGCTGCCGTCGATTGTTCAAGAGTACCTAGTTTGAATGCTAGTGAAGATTGGGTTTTACCCCGAACGTTGGCATCATTCAAGTACCTCATGTAGTAGACTTTGCCATAATGCGAAAGGTCACATATATTAGCACGGGTTCAAAATGACAAAGGACATTAAACCTCGGGCTGCCCGCGGCCGTCGGGCATTCTACGTAGTACCAGCGGCGCTCTGTCAACTCCCTCGAATTATCTCGGTCCCAGAGACGGCAGGCGGACATGAATAGGGACAAGGCGCGACTCGAGCTTGGGGTCTTTGCGGCCTGCTCACCTTCCGCCCGTCTGGCATACGTGGACACAAACGTCCAGAGTGCTCGCGGAGGACTGGGCCAACAACTCGCCCGTGAAAATAGGGCCATGCGTCCATGCCGACAGCGGATACCATGGGTGGCGCACGGAGCAGCATCTACGCTATGCCGCCTGCCTGGGCGTAGAAGACGATGGAATGGACGAGAAAGAGGACGCGATGTCGTGGGAGACAACTGGTCTTTTGTTCGTGGATTCATCGAGTAAGTATAATACTGTTGACCCACGATGAAGCGTAGCGTCTCATGTAATGGGTGACGATTTGTTGGCCTCGCTGTTCCCGTGCATGTTTTCGTGACGCGGTGCTTTGGTGGAGGTAAGTGGGATTCGTGGTTGTCTGGGCGCCAAGAAGCACCGAAAACACGAGGTCACTGGTCACTAGTCACTGATGGCACGTGTGTATTCATCCATATTCGATAAGGTCAATAGCGGCACACGGACCACAGCTTGTTCGTTAACTCCCACCATTGCGCTGCTGCATTGTGTCGTTGGAAGATCACGTCAATGACTGGTGGGTACTGACAAGATGCGGCGTGCATTGATGCTGATAGTTGAACCCAGCAATTGAAATCAACGTCGGTAGCCGGGTATCTGCAGTGACGTTCTCAGCCAATGGCGAGTATCTCTTGAGCGGCGATGAAAGGGGAGTGCGAGTGTGGAGAGTGGAAGACGGCAAACAACTGGCAACAGTGGATTCAGCAGGGAGGAACGTCCGGTGTCTCGCTGTGTCCAAGGATAGCAGATGGATCGCAGCGGGGACATTGAACGATGTGATTGTGTGGGACGCAAAGACATACGAAAAAGTCTTCTCGCTCAGGGACTACACACTGAGGAAAGTAAAGTCACGCATAATGTGTGATCGTGACGCTGATTCCCCAGGAACGAGTGACATTGGCACTCATCACGTGGACGTATCTTTTCAGTGACGCAGCCTTGGCATTGATTTTCAATCGACTCCATCGTATGTCGTTGATATCAAGCGTCCATCCCCACTCGGCGCTGATTTGAAGTACCTCTTTTGATGCTCATTTTCAAGTGCCTATTCGTCAGATCTCAGGACCCGGACCCCATTCAAAATCAACATATATAACCACTCGAATAGACTGCAGCCCGTCATACAAATGTGAGTAAATAGCCTCTACTGTCATAACTCGGTGTCACTGTCAAGGCCTCCAGTCACCTCGTCGTCCTCCGCAAGATCCGCCGCCATGAGACCTTCCCCACCTCTATCTATTATGCCCCATCTCTCGCCCGTCAGGACTAGCCCCACTACTGCTTTGAGATTTCGGATATCCGTTACGAAGGTTGCTTTTCGGGACGTCATATATACGTTCTCCTTCGACGCATCCTTACCCTCGGTATTCCACGGCATAATGAGTGCAACGGCCACTGTCTTCCCATTGAGATCGGCGAAGAAGGGATCAACTGGTAAGGTGATGACCAATATATTCTCGAGGTCGCCGTATCCCAAATGTTTTACCTCCCTAGAACGATCCTGGAAAACAATTTCGTACTGTAGCAAGGTTGCATTAGAGTCGGCATGTACATATAAGTGGATGGTCATACCCGAACATAGCAGTTCCGTCGTTCTAGTTGTCCCGATCGGTGAGACACGCGTGTTGTCCGAAAGTTGTCCCCGCCATTCTGAACTCTTAGCTTTCCGGCTGAATATGCTTCCATTTGCGGTGGTAAGTAACGCTTGACCTCAGATGCACGCTTTCCGAGTACTTGTCCGATGTAGTCTGCAATCTTTGTATGTAGCTCGGGTTCAAGATATTTGATTTTCTTGTATGGCGGACGAAGGATATGATTGTCATCTACGACATGTAACAATTAAGTACCATCCTCATGTAATGAATTATACCATCAACGTACAACCCGGCGGCACACGTTCATAGCCAACTGGACCATCGTTTTTGTGATCATCGACATGTTGAAGTTCGTCTTCCAAGCCGTAGCGTATGGCAAGTTGCTCCAGATAGACCGTATGAAGCAGTGACTTGTTCAAGTTGCTCCAGGGGTGTACGAGGGATCGAAGGCTGCGTTGGAGCATATTGCAAAAACGTTCCATATAAAATGTCCAAGTCGTCCAAACAGGACCACAGTGCCGAATCCCATCCGCGAGGTGGAGTAAAGCGTGAATTGTTAGGGTACATGCTGAAAGGCGTTCCGCACGATACTGGTAGTAATAGCTAGAAACATGTTTTGTTATTACTTGAGATCTGATTAGTGTAGCTTAAGAAACGTACCGCTCGTATGTTTTAACCCAATTGATAAGGCCTTGCTGGATCTCGTCAAGTTGCTCCAGTGTGATACGGAATTGTAGCATGAGTTTCATGAGCTCCACAAGCTCGCACATGTGAGTATAATATTTCCGTCGGCGAAAGCGCTTCTCAAGGAGCTTTGGGGCGAGATAAATGAACCAAAAGGACCAGGACTCGGCGGTGAAAAGTGAACGATCATTTGCGATGTTGCTAAGGACACGGACGAAAGTGGCGGGTATGTGTTGAACTGCGGCCGCTGTCTCCCGCCCAACTTCATCCCAGATATGCGACGGGATCTCGAATTCTTCGTCGCCTTCACCCAACCCTTTGAACTGCCCTGTCCAGAAGCTAACAAGGTTCGGAATGACGTTTTCAAGAAGTAAGTGGAACCATTCCCATGGTACGGACCGAGCGTAGTCCAACGATCCAACATGGGACATGGCGGGAATATTCTTGATACCAGTTTCCTTCATAATACGTTCCTTTTCGGCTTTCGTGGTAGCAGCACGTAACTGAGATGTTGTTTCAATGAAATCAGTGTGTTGTCGAAGTGGAAGGGACTCTGGGCTCCACTGTACTCCGCGTCGTGCATCTTCTGTGTTTCTTGGAGGTCGTAGGGGGACATAGTAAGTTTTACCTGTGCCACGTACTGCTCGGATACGGCACGAGCGACAGGGGTGAATGCCATTGTGGCCTTTGATCTGAAGGAATTTCTCGACTGCGATGATGTCGCCTAGTTTGAACAGAATGTACGCATGTAGATTGAATGTTGTTTTTGCGGTCGTATCAAATGTCTTGACCCCAAAGGCAAGCTCTGCAGATTCATCGTCGAGTGGTGACAAGAAAGACTCAAGATCCTTTGGCTGTCGGGGCCCGGGGATGATTCCAACACAAATAAGATTCCGAAGGTGGGTGCGTATCTGGGGAGGGAGATTGTAGTTCTGGATAAGGATTGGGGTAGCCGAGGGTCCTTTGCGGCGTCGCTTGAATAGCAAATAACTGTCGGTGCATACGGAAAGGGCAAGATCACGGGGATCGGAAAAGTAGCGGTGGTTGAGCTTGACACCGTCAACGACTACCCGATGTCGGAGGAGTTCCTGGTAGTGCTCGCCATCGAATACGTCTGAGATTTCGCTGGGTCGCCGTTGATAGTTTGCCCGATATGACATGGTCTTGATCATGTTTGGACTCTGGAAATAACCCTGGAGGCGGGGGATCAAGGGGAAGTATGTATAGCTGCGGCGAGGCTTCCTATCCTTGTAGCGGGACTCGTTGCAGAAGGGGCATGATTGATGGTGGATATACTTATTCGTGTACGCGATGCACGAGTTTGGACAACAGTCAAACATGATGGACTTGACGCCAGAGAGTATCCCCATATGATGAAAAATGGAATATTGCGACGTAATCTTGATCTTAGCACGGAATGTGTAGCGCATGTGTTCAAATGCTTGCCGGGACATCTTGCTCGTCATGAGCAAGTTGAACGCATGAATGTTGTCACGGTCTTCGTCAGAAAGAACACTGCCTGAATAGGTTTTAAGCTTTGACATTAATATATTGGACATGATACTTACGAAGTGAAATGAGCTCCTGCTGACAGTCCACAATACTCCCCTCTAGCTCCTCAAGTAGTTCTTCATCTCCCATAAGGTCGTTGTCTGACCGGCGCTGTTCATCTTGCTCAGTCCAGTTCCAGTCCGAGTCGGGCTCACTATCCTTAGATGACATCATAGACTTGGAACCACTCTCGGAGTCCGAAGCGGGTTCGTCTTCTTCGTCATGCATGATTAAATCTTGGTCTATATAGGGTTAGATAGACAATAAAAATAAGCAAAATATGTCACATACCATGAGAAACATCGTTTTGACTTGATTGAGTTCCGTCAAACTGAGGACTATCATCTTCAATTTCGGATGGTTGTATCCCTTCATTTTCACCAGTGTTAATGACAGATCTGTAGTGAGACCATCGTGTAGTACGAGAGAGGACTTTACCACACGTTGGCTTGCACCAACAGCGCTTCTTAGGCTCTCGCCTGGGGGGCATGGTAGGCTGTGTGGAAAACTTCGTCTCGAGTCTTGACCAGTTGGGTCACGTGGTGTATTAAGTAAATCACGTGTAAACTTTGTGTACCGCATCGTCTCACCATTAAGATAATAACTCTATCTTGCTTTCCTCCCTCACCGACATGGCGAAATCAAAGGTCAAAAAAGCGTCACAGCTAGACAAACTTGGTGAGGCACTCAGCAGCATGCATCAAGACATCGACTCTATGGCCCGTAAGTAATGTTTTCGACTTCTCCAAATATTGATGTTGCCGGACATGCGATCTAGGCAAAGAGCGTGCAGAGAAGCACAAAAAGAAGCCGGACCGCCCTACAAACAAACAGGTGATGATACCTAAGCCAAAGGGGCGTCCTGGACGAAGATCAGGCTATTCAATCAAAGAAACCATGGGACTTGGAGCTCCGAGTCAACGCATGCATTACAATGCATTATGTGTAAGTACCAGTTCCTTTCCTTTTTGGGTCAAGTGTTAATCAAGTTGGTTGACAGGATATGATTCGCAAACTTGCCTCCCAGCATCTCGACACTAGCTGTTCACTTTACCAGCAAAAGAACAAGCTCGTAGTCGAGAAGATCATCGTAAAGGTAAGTTCAACTCATATGATGATCATTAGGTGCATATATGCGCCACTAACAACCTGTTCATACTTCAGGCACAACAGGTAGCACCGTTCTTAGAGCGGTTTGAAGGCGGATGGGCAACCCGTGCCATTATGTCACAGTATTTGCGGAACCGGTCTGTCAGAGAGCGAAAGCTCGGTAAGGAACTCACTGTACATGCTATGATTCATTTGCAAAACCCTGACGTCGTGCTAATCATATTTATTGACCAGCGAAACTGGCCGAGAAAGTCAAAGGAACAGGAGGGAGAACGAAAGAAAGCACGCATGAGCGCTGTAAGTTCATAGTTTCCTTTACATCGTGCAGCCGTTCTAAATGGTATTATACAAGCATGAGGTTTCCGGCAAGACAATGTCAGGCGATCGAAGCAAAAAGAAAACCAGCAAGAAATCAAAGGAAGCCAATGATAGTGAAGACGAAACTGAAGATGAAACTGAAGACTCTGAAGACTCTGAAGACGGTGATTCAACTGATGAAGATGGCTCGAATGGCGAAGACTCTGATGAAGAGGCTGCCGATGCGACCGACGCGGAGGAGGCTAACGACGAGACTGAGGAGGAGGGGGCGAATGACAAGGGTGACGATAAGACTAACAGAGTTACAGACAACATTAGGAGGGCATCAACGAAGATCCCCCCAGCCAAGAAAAAGGCTCCTTCGGTAAGTTTTCATTCTGTCGTGTTGCTGGTTCTCATACATTGTGATTCTACACATTCCACCGCCCTACTAGGTCCAAGTTGAGATCACTACTCGCAGGACTAAAGGGGAGAAGAAGAAAAGGAAGCGGTCAAATGATGAATCCGATCAGGATGACGGCACCCCACCGATGGCCATCAAGAGCCCCACCTTCAAGGTTGGTCCGCCTCGCAAGAAGAAAAAGTCCACCGATCAGTCGCAGTCTCACCAGTCTCAGCACGCTACTTCCGTGAGCTTCCATTGTTTCAAGTCGCTGATTCTGACATATTTTATGCTATACTAGACTAGTAAGCTTGCTGCTCAAGGGAAGAAGAGGAATCGGTCAAACGATGAATCAGATCAAGACAACAACACCCCACCGACGGCCATTAAGAGCCCCACCTTCAAGGTTGGTCCGCCTCACAAGAAGAAAAAGTCCACCAACCAGTCGCAATCTCACCAGTCTCAGCACGCTGCTTCCGTGAGTTTCCATCATTTCGAGTCACTGGTTCTAATATATTCTGTCCTATGCTAGATCGAGACCACTACTCGTGGGACTAAAGGGGAGAAGAAGAACTCTAATAACAAAGACGACGACACCCCGCCAATGGCCATCAAGAGCCATCCCACCTTCAAGGTTGGTCCACCTCGCAAGAAGAAAAAGTCCACCAACCAGTCGCAATCTCACCAGTCTCAGCACGCTGCTTCCGTGAGTTTCCGTCGTTCGAGTCGCTGGTTCTAATATATTTTGTCCTACGCTAGATCGAGACCACTACTCGTGGGACTAAAGGGGAGAAGAAGAATTCTAATCAGGAGTCGCTGTCTCACCAATCTCAAGACGCTGCTTCCGTGAGTTTCCATTGTTCAAGTCACTGATTCTGACAAATTTATCCTGCGCTAGATCGAGACCACTAGTACTCGTGGGACTAAAGGGGAGAAGAAGAACTCCAATAATGAAGACGATGACACCCACGGAGACAATGACACCCCGCCGATGGTCGTCGAGAGTTGTTCTCAGGCTAAATTGACTTTGAAGATCCCCCCAGCCAAGAAAACGAAGCCGGAACATCCTGATCAGTCAGAATCTGGACCTAACCAGCCCCAGCTTGTAGATGACGACACAGTGAAGGCTACTAGTACTTCAGTAGGTTTTTTTCCTCATTACTATTTTGCTCTTTGGGCCACTGAACCGACCTCTCCACTAGAACCTGTACAAGGGGAAGAGCAAGGCAAAAGAGCCTGATCAAGCCGAGAGTGGTGCTGGACTTGATCAAAGGAATTGCGTGAGTCCTCGTCGCTGAACTGACACCACCGCCCTCACAATACATGGCCAATTTAGGTCAACAACGAAGAGAATACTCATATTGCTGGGCTCACCACCAGTGAAGACGAGCTGGACAATGTTGGGACGCTTATCCGTTGTCCAGGTTTCTCATGCAAGGATCGTATCCCAGCCACGAATGACACTTCGGCTGAGCTTGCTGCTGCAATCAAAAGCTACATGGCAGTTCGTCGACGCAAAGGTCATGACGCAGCCATCCGCTTCGGAAACGAGGTTTGCATCCTGATCAAAGATAACAAGAAGCGACTGGAAGCGCTCCAGGCGGCATTAGCAAAGGGCTGGCCAGTGACCTCGGTGGACTTCAAAGGAATCCCTCGCTGTGTTGTTGCGATGTTCAACCACCTTGAAGAGCTGATCGATGATGAGATATTCCGAGATGCAGCATCATGTGTCTGGGGGGGGTTTGAGGGAGATCTCGAGGTCGACGGCTTGACAATCAAGCGGTTCGCTATCATGAAGCCCTCGAAGATCTCGCCACGTAGCCAGACTGCGCGAGGCTCCCGAACAGGATAGTAAGCATTTCAGATCAGATCGGGTTTGATTATAGCGTGCGCTCAAAATTATCTAGCTACGGAGTCAAGGGTGAATCTGTCATCATGCATACTCTCATCAATCTTTTCCCTCCGAATACCACACCTGACGATGGGTTCAAACCTCTATCTCATGCCCAGTTCTTCAAGTATTTTCTAGTCCCTCACGTTGCAGCTGCGCTGATTGCGCAAGATCTGAACACCTCACTCCCCGGCGGATATTACTGCATGATGCAGAGCAGTGATCTGGGCGAGCTACATTACCCAGTACTCGATGAAGATGAAGAGCTAGATGAAATCCATCGCACCAACATGATTCTTTTCAAGAGAATCGGTCGTAAGCCCATCTCAGACTGCCCTCAGCCACGCATCATACCATCCGAAGACGATGTGGAGCAAGCAGCGAATCTTCTGCTCCGATTGAAGCAAGGGCCCGGCCCGGAAGTGCGCTCTGTTATCTTCTTTGTAAGCGATCACGCAGGCTAATCATGCACACTGGCAGGCCAGCGCATCTCGTCCTGCTCCACGGATCGTCCAACGCTGCCAACCGCCAGGGAACCAACCTCAACCCGAAGCCGGTCCCAGCAAACTGCACAATTTGGAGCTCGCGTCTGAACAAGACCATAATCAGAATCTCGAGGATGCTATGGTCTAGTTGTAGCCTGACTTCGTACTTTTCAATGCTGACTGACGAGAAAACAGGCCAATCATAGTACCGGAGATATCCAGAACGACGTCAGAACCAAGTCAGAGAGTACATCCCGCAAGACGAGAGTAAAGAGGAACAATGGCGGTGAAGTAGATTCTATCAATGTTTGCGGCTCTGGCAGCTCATCTCAGTGCCTTACTAACTCTCGAGTAATAATACCTAGCCTCGCTCAGCCAAGCAGCACAATACCCACTCGAAGAACTGCATCGAAATTGAAGCGAACGCCTGAAGAATACCCACATGGACTCAAACGCCTATGATTGGACCTCACACGATCCCGGACTCGGTTGCTTCCTCAATCACTACGACTGGTTGTTTCTTTTCTTGTTATCACATGGCACTCGCCCTGGCCTCGGATTACTCGATCACCACTGTGCTGTAAACATTCCCTGTGCTTAGGTTTATTGTTATTTGTAATGCGTGGCAGCAATACAATCCATTAAATGCGCTACAGAACGAGATACGAACGTGATACTACATCAACCACATGTGAGCCTAAAACCTGTGCTCATTAGACAAATTAAGAGTACCCTATACACTACAAATTAGCCCCATGGAAGGTACATTTCAGTGTAATCGACCCGATTTATCAGCAGCAAGTGACTTCAAAATCTGTAGCTATCATACGAATTTTTGGTGTCCTTTGCTCTACAAATGAAGTCCTTTGTCGTTGATTTCTATTAGGCCAAACCTCCATTCAGCGACTGGGGTAGACATTGAATACAAGTATTTGTCACTTATCATGTGTACTTACGACTACTTAATTGTAGCGATCTGGGGACTGTTTATGAAGGACTTTACTTCCTTCAGTGACATCTACAGCATCAACGGCGTCGATTTCTCGCCCGTCTCGTCTCGTCTCGTCTCTGCGTCGAGGAATAGGACAGCATCGGATAACCACACAGCCTCCATCTGGGACATTGCAGCACGCAAACGAGTACAAACACTCGACCACGGGGCTGAGGTGACAGCAGCCAAGTATTCTCCACAAGGCGGTCGCATCGCGACAGCCACCGAGGATTGCGTTCGAGTCTGGGACAGCAATGACGGTCGCTTGCTTGTGGACATCAAAGTAACTGTCACCCCGAGGCTCAACACTGGTCTCCTCTGGTTCAACAACCACCTCTTTGTCATATCCGACAATAAAATCAGGCAAATGGAAGCATCCACAGGGTCACCAGTCTCGGAATGGCCAGTTCCCGATAGCAACCACTTCTCGTGCATCGCTCTACCAAAGCACGGAGAATTCATCGCATACTCAACACAGAGTACCATCACATTTTGGGACACGGCGACACACACCCAGCTCGGTCTTATCCAACACCCTCAAGAGATACGTTCAATCTTAGTCTCACCAGACGACCGGTTTCTCGCTATTGTTGGAAAGGATGGGAACATCACCATTAATTGTCTGTCCCACATCTGTGTAAGTATCCTGTCTCGTTCGATTGTGGTGCATATGAACAACTTTCTTACTCCGAAATTTCCTGCTCCGATTATTTTCCATAGGACTCAATCCCTGTTTCTCGTTTATGCTACACATTCCAGGAACCAGACATTCCGATCGACGAGGCTGCGCTCCATTCTTGGAAGTACAACCAACTCGCAACCGCGGAAGCATTATTCACCGCAGTAATCAACGAGTCTCGGAATCCAAGTCATGATGCACTCGCCAGTCGGGCTCTTGTCAGAGCACGTCTGGGGCAGTGGGACGGCGCAATTGCCGATGCTACAGAGGTGTTTGCTACTTTGCTCTCCCACACGCTGCCACTAATTTACAACAAGTCTATCGAAATTGAGCCATCCGTCATTGGACAGATTGCAAAGAGTGTGGCCCTTGTCGGCAGCGGGGAAAGGCACAAGGCATATCGGACGTGCGACATCGCACTTCTGCGCTTCCATCCAACTTACATTACTTTTCTCCTTTTGATCAAGGTGCGTGTCCCATGCAGACCACTTGGTTGCCCTCAGCTACTCATATTGCCTAGGCTGTCATCGTGTTTATGGCCGGAGAGCATGACGACGCGATATCCCGTATAGACGACCTCATCGATACGGTGCGGTTGAACTCAATATGCTACGTAGTTCAGGCACGTGTATAACGCGCTACCACAACGAATATGACCACTGATGTTTCTAACAGGCCTACATGTATCTTCTCCGTGGTAACTCGCGCATGGAGAGTCGTGACTACGAGGGTGCGATACGATCATTCGAGCGTGCACGAGCCCAAATGCGTCCCCACATGAGTCGAGCACTCTCGCTGATCTCACTGGTAAGTATGCTAACGACTATATTGGGGTGACTCACGATATTTGACAGATATCTGGATGGAGGTTTGACGATCTTGACATGACAATTCGACAGCGTTTTTGTGAAGCCCTGTATGCCGTGGGTCGGATCAAGGAGGCAGGCGAATCTCTACTGAATATAGTAAATACCGTCAACGATGGTGTTTGTATGACCGGATCCATTATTATCTGGGTTTCTGGCAAGTCATGTAACACCTTCCCCCGCCATCCATTCAACATTTCACCACAGATTTCTTGGAAAGATGTCTCTCTGCCCACGACAGCAGTGTTGACACGACCCTCCACTCATCATGCCCAACGCCGCTCTTGAGGGAGTGGGCGAAATTAAAATTGATACGTGGTTCGTGGAGAGATGCCTTGCTTGCCGCTCGCAATGTGAGTATCCCCCTTTGTTCTGGTGCCCCTCGTTGGCTTGACACTCGGTTGGTCTGGAGTTTACAGCCCCGAGGTTTACGATTTATGGCGCTCTTTGCGACCATCTCGAAATGACCAATCGCATAACGGACGCAATCGAGTGTTTCCACCAAATGAACAGCAAATTGGCAGACGAAACAAACGGGGAGCAGGCGAAATGGGCCGTAGGTGAGCGCGTCAACAGTCACGCAGCGTTTGCGTGATTGATCCCCTTCAGACTTCAAGCAGCGTTGCGCTGAAAATCTGGAACACCTCGGAGACATTGTAGCTGAGGCCCAACAACACAATGAAGCCATTACTCAATATTCAACTGCATTGTCTCTCAATCTGGCCATCCCACAAGATGTATTCATGAAGCGAAGCAAGGTATATATGGCAAAGGGGTCGTGGCAGGACGCCATAGACGACACGAACCAGGTACGTCACATCTATCTTGGGCAGGTCCCATCTTATCGACGGCATCATCATTAGGTGATCATGCTCGACCCAGCGTCTCCATGGGGCTACGAAAGGAAGCACGCAGCTTTGCACAGAGCAGGTCGTTATGACGATGCCATCGCCACGTTCGAGACGATGCTATTGAAGATATCACAGTCACCTGATCCAAAGATTCGGGGTGAGCGCATCGACATCGTACCGATGTTTGTCTATTGATTTTGTCTCGTAGAGCGTCATCGCGAATATGTAAATCCAGAACAAACGAAGGTGGCCATTAGCGAAGCCATTCAGAACGCCATCCGCGACTCCCCGCTAGTGCTCCTGAACACCGACTCCGGTCGTCTTCTCGACAAGTCCGAGCAAGCGTGCTCATTCGAATCACAACCAATCTTTCGGGAGTTGATCTCCTCCATGACCACACACATTGATCGTGCCCGCATTGAACGTGAAGTTGCGGAGTACTACCGTTACGCCACGTTTTCGCACAAGTGGGAAGACAACGAACCACTATTCGAGAAAGTCATACGCATCGTGGTGTACGATCTCGAGGAGTCTCTCACTCACGACAAGCTGCAAATGTTCTGCAAGGTCGTGCGGGATTCCGGGTTCCATTGGGCATGGAGCGATACATGTTGTATCAACAAAGCAGATCACTTTGTGCTCCAAGAGGCCCTGGTCTCGATGTTCAAGTGGTATGAGGGTTCTGCCCTGACAATCGTCTTGCTGCGTGGCGTCCGGTCTCCGTCGAAGCGCGGTGATCTGGTGAGGAGCGTTTGGAACACGCGGGCGTGGACATTCCAGGAATACCATGCTTCCAAGGTCGTCCGATTCTACACTGAAGACTGGAAGCCGTACCTGAACATTGACATTCCCAACCACAAGGAGTCGCTTGAGATCATCTCGGAAATGGAGGAGGCAACCGGTGTGTCGGCACGAGCCTTGATGGCGCTCCGACCAGGTTTGGACGATATACGTGAGAAGCTTCATCTAGCTTCGACGCGCAAAACGACACGGGTTGAGGATGCAGCTTACTCGTTGCTTGGAATATTCTCAATGTCGATCCCGGTTGTATATGGCGAGGGGGACAAGGCACTCGGGCGATTGTTGGCGCAGCTATTTACGAACTCGGGAGACACGAGTATCCTTGCATGGACAGGGCGATCTGGCAGCTTCAACAGCTGTCTCCCTGCCGATATCGCTGTGTTCGACCAACTGCCGACAACGCACATCCCGCAGGAACATGCTGAAATGGACGGGATCACTGCTAGATTGCAAGCCTCACTACCCAATGTTACCTTGGCCATGAAATTGTACGACAGACTCCATGAGTTGCCCATACCTGTGTTCGCAGATCGACGGACGAAGCTTCCCTGCATCACTTTCAAACTTGGCCGGGTATCGGCAGCTCGGAGCGCGTCGGGACGCGTGTTTCGTGCAAAGACGGACGCCCTCGGGATAGTAGAGATTAGGACCACAGAAGACCTGTCCCGGCTGGATCCTCTGACTCTTGTACACCCCTGGATTGACTTCCTACTTCACAGACAGCCCGTTGGAACTATCGCAGAGACGATCCCTGAGGAGAACACGAACGACCAGTCTTCCTCAGTAGGCGATTTACCATCGTTCCTTGGTCCTTCCAACACTGCACTCGCAGTCAAGCAAACGCGAACATGGCGCCTCGTTCCTCGCCTCGGGAATCCGTTTCGTTCAGAACGTCGGGACGGGACATCGCTCCTGTCCCCTTACTCTGTCGCACTGGCAGACAAGCAGACGGAAGCCCTCCGACTCATCGCTCGCCTCAGACAACCGTTTGGTGCGCTATTGTTCACGCCCACGCGTCAAAACGTGGAGGAATACCGGAGGGTGGCCGCGGAGAGCCTGATCACTGTCCAGGTAGAAGAGATCACGCCTACGATATTAAACAGGCTGGTAGACAGCGTACGCACACTCGACGTACTGTGACGATTTCCTGTCAGTACACGATATTCGCACTTCGCGCTTACTTTTTCCCGCATCTATTTCCTGTCGTCGTCGCCTTGGTCTGCATTCGAGAACGTGCGTGCGCCGCGCGTCGGTCCTGTCTCGTGGCCCTCTTGATAAACTCGCTATACTCGCTATACGCTGTTCAATTTCTCTAGATTTATTTCTCGAAACGTCCTTTCAGGTTGATCCATCTTCGTGGATGGATGGTTCTAGCACCGGTAATGGATTGTAGTATGTGTCGCTGATGTAGCTTGCTTTGCGTGATCGAAGGGGTATGGTGCTCAGGATTTTTTGTTGTTGTATAATCCGGCAGTGTTGGCGGTATCACCCCAAATCACAATCCCTCTTTTTCTGCAAAAGCTCGTCAGCCTTTACATGGACGAATATAATACAAATCATATAACAATGTACAGAGTTGCATGATACACAGTACATACCGTTACAGCATGACGGGTGGGTATGTGCTTTATATATAAACTTACTGGTGCAATCCAAACATCAGCGTCACGGGGTACATTCAGAAGGGGCCTCCACAGACCCGAACGAAAACCCGATCAAACGGCCCAGCTGTAACAAATCGTTTAGCTCCGACACGCCCACAGACTATGCACCAACCTCGATTGCGTCGTCTCCATCGGACAATCATGTCTGCGCGCTGCCACATCGTCACGGAGTCCCTTTTCATCGACTCCCATTCGTCAGCGCCTCGGGGGTGCTGCAGTACGACAACGCGGACATCTCGAATGCCCTGTTTCTCTAGGTATTCCCTCGACCCGGGTATTACCTTGGAATCAGCGAGAAGGACGAGCACTCGGAGTTTGGGGCTCTCTCGAAGAATCGTCGAGAGCGCTGCGTTGACACCACGCGACCAAAGCCGAAAGGCAAGGTGTCAGAAGGGGCAGGTGTTCGATCCCGTCGGTAGATGTCCAAAGCATCCAATGATCCACGACGTCGAGATGGGTTAGGTTCACAAGGACAGGATGGTTCTGTAAGACGGGATTCCAGTATCTTGCAGGTTGGATCGACGCGAGAACGAGGGAGAGGGAGGTGAGCGGGAGGGACGAGAGTAGGTTGATGAGGACGGCAGTACCGGGCTGCGGGAGCACCCAGAGAGCGAGACTCTCTAGCCCGGAACACGTAGTCAGAAGTTGAATAACCAGTTTGAGAGGGATAGACGGTCGGATACAGAGTGCCTTGACGTGCAACTGTACGAACTCGGGTGGACGATCATTTATGGCGTCAAGAAATTGGACGGCATGTTTTGGTCCGCACAGGACTGTCTTGTACACAAAAGGCTCGATCCTGAATACGGCAGAGATGGACTTGTGAAACATGCCAAAACCCCGAATGGAGATGCCGATGAGTCGACTCACCAGGTCCTCACGCGGGACGCAACGAGCATCAGATGGGTAGAAACACCTCGGTACATCCGAGCTGTTAACAAGAATACCTCCCTCTCGAGTTCTCGGGGAAGGACGGGAAACACCTCGACCGTATTCCGAGCCCCATCCACTGGGGTTGGCTCGGGTATTGACATGGCTTACAATTCCGAATTGGAACGTTTGAATAAGATCCGGAGGACAGAGTTCTGTGTTATAATATGGGGGAGGAGTAACCATAGATTTTCGTTTGTCTGAGCTCTGTCAAACAAGTAGAGAGTAGGAAGTACATGCGGATAGTGTGAGAAATACTTACGATGCGATTAAATAAGCCTACGGAGCGGAGCATGATCGACGTCTCCAACACTCAGCGCTGCCAGCCACTCCGGCAAGGATCCAATCACCTGCCAAAATTAGATACATCGCTTTTAGACACGTTTGTTGTGGTTAGGCCTCCGGAGTACTCAGTACTGCAATGAAGAGAAACAGTTCCGACGGAGTCGTCCGCAGCATGCTGACGAATTTCATCATCAAGTAAGTAGTTGTCGTGGATTCTGAGTCCACTCACAACTATTTCTGTTCAATTGAGGGGCAAAAAGTCATCCAAGCGGAATACCCTTCAAGCTGCTTGCCTTGTCAAAACCTTGATGTTTTCCGTCTGAAACAAGGCCGGTCAATTTCACACTGGGTAAAATTTAAAAAAAAATAATAGATTCGATCCATTTATATCCATGTTTGTCCCTGTTTTGAACAGCACATTCCTGGCTTTTCAAGCAAGGTGACAAACTGCTTGATGCTGATCACAAAGCAAGTTCGCCGGCACCAGATATGTACCATCGCAGACGTGGTATGCCGCCTATAAAGAGCAAGGGCCTCGCCAACCCTTCTCATTCCCAAGAACGGCTCCCTTCACCCACCTTGAACGATGAAGAAGACGTTTCTCAGTTTCGTCGCTGATCAATGGTCCACATTGCCTCCTGTCGAGAGCGTGGATCTGTCAGGAAAGACAGTCGTCGTTGTCGGCGCCAACGTGGGTATCGGCTTCGAGGCTGCGACACATTTCGCACGTATGAGTCCCGCCAAGCTCATCGTCGCTTGTCGCAACGATAGTAAGGGCAAAGCTGCGGTCTCTCGTACGTCTTCGCGCTGTCTGCTTCATCTTGGTACTCAGTTCTTTTATAGATATCGAAGCGGCTACTGGGTTCAGGTCGTGCGAGTCGTGGAAGGTCGACCTCGCCGATTTTGCTTCCGTGACCAGTTTCGCGGAGAGGTTTTGCCGGCAGTGTGACCGTCTGGACATATTGGTCATGAATGCCGCTATACTGGCGAAGGAGTACGAAGAAACTGTCGATGGCTGGGAATCAAGGTCGGTTTTCTATCGTGAACGAAGAGCGTCTGTTGAATGAGGACGTAGTCTTCAAGTGAACCATCTGGGTTCGGCTCTCTTGTCGTTGCTGCTACTTCCTCGTCTGA
>JBBPRK010000643.1:0-19531 GCA_038093075.1 Boletus patriciae
TGCCTCACAGGTTTTGGTCGACGGTGACGCCTATGACGGCGCAGTGATAGATGCATGTCGGACTGAAAGGATTTGACCTGGAATGACGATCGTATTCACGTTCATAGGCTATAGCTATAGGCCCGTTTTGGCAATCGCTCTATAATGTTGATCCTCTGGACGCTTTCTGAGATTCAATATCAGGGCAAAGTGACCACTTTCGCTGATTCTTGGACCAGGTCTAACAGAAGTTGGCGAGCGAGAGAAGGTCAAACACAGGTTTGAACTGTCCAACGTATTCTTCGATGACGCAAAATGAACAAGTTTCACGTTGCGCTGGTATCAATAGGACGGACGAAGAACAGCAACTCTGTAATAACCATGGATAGAACCAGAACTCGAAAAAAAAAAAGCTAACTTGCTACATCATCGGGGTGACCAGCTCCGCTGCCTCGGCCCGGTCTATTCTTCCCTTCTTGTTCTCTACGGCTACATAAAGTCTCTTCACGAGAAAATGGACTGCTGTGGCCAGTTCCTCCGAACCGCATCAGTTGAGCCGGCATCTATATTTCAATGCTGGCGCCGCCAGTCTTCCGAGTCCGCCTCAACGTTTGTTCCAGATTTGTCAAACCACCATACTCGGTTTTCCCCTTGTGCCTTAACACGTTAGATATGTCCCATAACGCTCCTTTGATGCCTCACTTGCCACACCACTCCTACTCGCACCTTAATACCATGGGAGTAGCTCTACAATTCGGGGCAAATACCATTTCAAAGAAGCATGAATCGGGATTAATGCGTCTCTTTTCGTAGGCGACTTGCTAGGAACGAGGGTGACTGTCGTTTCAAGCAGGTGTGTCCTGGCGGGAAGACATTTGCCGTTGGATAAAATCTTCTCCCGCTTTGGTGAGAGTTCAAGGGGGAAACACGAGTTCGCCGCAACGCACCGCCCATTGTCCAAGTATAAAATCGACACCCTAGCCTTCTTGATGAAGTCAATCCCTCTTCCCCAAGACTTTCGTCAGGATGGTTCGTGGGCCTACTTGCCGGTGGATTGTGTTATGGTTGATCTCTTCGACCTCGATGGAGAACACCGCGACGGCCACAAGCGTGAACGTGACAGCGCCAATTGTGGATCTTGGTTACGCACAGTACCAAGGATACTTTGATGCACAGACGAACATTACTAATTTCTTGAGCATTCGCTATGCTGCTCCACCTCTTGGTGAGTATGATATAACCCTCCCTTCGACCGTGCCGCTGGTGGCGTCATGCTGTCATTGCTAATCCATAGAACTTCTCGTTCAGGAACCCTAAGGTTTCAAGCACCTCAGCCACCAGTCCCTGAGTCTGGTATACAACCCGCGACGCAGAACCCTGACATGTGCTATCAAACTTCATTCGGTACCAATGTGACGGCGCCAGTCTCGCCGTACGGATACAACAAACGACAGAGCACGACGCCTGCTGTTTCGGAAGATTGCTTGTTCCTCAAGTGAGTACGATAGTCCAACATGATTGGGGAGAAGTACAACTCTAATCCTGTCACCAGTGTCTTCGTTCCCGGAACAATGCCCGCAGAACCTGTCACAACGGGTAGGCTCCCTGTGTTGGTCTATATTCATGGTGGAGGGTACGCGTTCGATCTGCGTGTCTCTGCATGCGTATCCGATCTCGAAATGTAGCTACGAAGGTGGATACGCGGAGAAGTACAATGGCGCCGATCTCGTCACTGATTCCCTGAACACCGTGGTTGTCGTCGTCATTCAATACCGTCTGGGTGCATTCGGTATGCCCCTTCGCTCGGAAGCTCACATCATCTCGTTCGTCAGTCTGATTCCTGCGTTAGGTTTCCTCTCCGGCGACGAGATAAAAGCTCAGGGTGCTCTGAACGCTGGCCTTCGTGAGAGAGAAAAGGCTTCATCCTACTGCAGACCATACTGACAACATTAGTTGACCAAACCTTTGCACTGCAGTGGGTACAGGACCACGTAAGGCTCGTCACGCATGTACATCCTGCTCACGCTAATGTGCCCATATCAGATCGGACGGTTTGGTGGTGACAAGGCTCATGTCACGATATGGGGCGAATCCGCAGGTGCCGGCTCCGTCATACAGCATATCGTCGCCAACGAAGGCAACACTCAGCCACCGCTTTTCAATGCTGCGATCACCAGTTCCACATTTTTGCCTTCTCAGTATTACTACAACGATCGGCTGCCTCAGGTAGGTGCTGCGTCTTCGTTCTCGTTGGCAGAAAGCTTGCGAACTGATCGAGATTAGTTGTTGTATAACGAAGTTACCGCTATGACTGGGTAAGCCATCATCTCGCCGAATATATCCCTCCTGACCGCGCAGTAACGCCTTCTTTGCAGATGTGCATCGAGCGCAGACACGTTCACCTGTCTACAGTCTGTGGAAGCAGAGACACTCCAGGCTGCCAACCTTGATCTCGCTGACTCTGCTTTCTTTGGCACATTTGTCTTCGTTCCCGTGGTCGATGGCACGTTCATCCGCGAGCGTCCAACCGTCACCCTTGCTAAGGGTCGGGTGAACGGAGTATGTGACCACCTTCACTACATTTTTAGCTAGTTGACGTCCCCAAAGCAAGTACTGCTCGCTGTCACCAGTCAGAACGAGGGAAACATCTTCATAGATGCGAATGAGACATTGACGATCACGGATTACGTCTCTCAGCTTTTCCCAGACATGACGTCTCTCCAGGTCCAAGAAGCCGCATACGTCTATAAAGACTACGGAACTGCACTTGAGCAGGCCATCACCGTGATCACTGTGGGAAATCAGTGAATGATTTTAAGCTTGTATTTGCAATATATTCACGCAAGCATCCACCGATGTTGAGTGCTTGTGGACTGAATTTCGATGCTCTGCGCAATCACTCAATTGCGCAATTCACTAGGTGAATATGATTGGGTTATTCACTAGGTTTTGAGTGACGACCAACCTTATTATCGGCATCGGAATGATCAATTAATGGTGCTCGTGCAGCGCATAATCAGCTATTAATAAGCGGGTTATCGTTCTCGGTACCATGTGGAGTTCAGTCGTAAAGGACGTTCAATTCGAGTGATAATATATCAAAATACAGGTGCCAAATATGCAGTCGGCGGTCACCTACTAGTACTAGATGCATGTTCAGGCCCGGTGGCGTGAACATCTAGTCCTCCTCCTGGTGGTCTTGGCCTTCACGCTCAGAACGGAATCTCCAGTTGACAATGCTGCCTCAGACGGCCCGGGTGGAGGGGTGGGTGGCCGGATGACCTCACGCTGCTCGTGTGTCGAATGGATTCCCTGACCGGATTTGACCTTGCTGACCTGGTCCAATTTGTTGATAGATCGCAGGACTGCGCCGATTTCGTCGTCCAATGGATCTGCTTCATAAGGATGAAGCATGTCGCCCACCACGTCACTTGCCAGCATCGTTTGGTGTCAGAGTTTGATGTCGCAACACAGATCCTGCACAATGATGTGAACAGCAACGACGCGAGCAAGAAAAGACTCTGTGAAGTGTGAGAGTCCCAGCGTTCGGAGGGGCGTTGAGTGTATGATGACAGTGCATTTGCGACCATAGCTGTAGTACAGCGACAGGGTAAATGATCCATCTCCATACTTCCTTTACCCTTGCATCGGGCTCTACGAAGAGCTTGAGGACGTGGCAGATCTGGAAAGAGAGGTCAAGCACTCGGGAACTCGACCCCCACATACCACAGAATCGACTTCAGCCGAACCTCTGGATGATTACTGCTGCTGTATAGTGTTCCCATGCAGTTCCCACAGCTCGTCCATTCATCGATGGCAAATGGGTACGAGTTGAGATCATGGTTGAGCCACTGGCATGCTCAGGCAGCCCGAAGCCGTGGCCCGCGGAGACCCTGCTCTCCCGTGCTCGCTGGCCAGTCGAGGAGCTCCGGATGACACTCACTGTCAGGATCTCTCGGATGGGATGTAGTGATAACAGCCTTGGAAGCGGATGCGAAGGTGAGCATTGAGAAGGAAAGTTGTCAGCCGCGGCGGCACTCTCTCACGCCACATGTTTAGGGCAGACCTTCTTCTGCCTTGGAATGAACTCGGACCTGAGCTCAACACTACGGAGTACCACGCCCAGTTCCTCTGTCAGCAAATGAGGTAAACCACATGTACGTGACACCCGAGGAGACCTGCAGTGACATATTTGAGGCCACAGAGACCAAACCAAGTGAATACCCACCATGGAACCCCATCGCATCGCTCGAAGGGGGACCGGGACGCCGGTCAGGAATCAACCAATGTGACAAGATCAATGGGGCCGGGTGCACGAATAAAAATGGACGAGAGGGACACTGGCAGTGAGACGTCGTGCCAACACGCCAGGCCCACAGAACCAGCAGACGACGCCGAGTTCACACAGGACCAAGGCAGCGAGTCGAAGAGTAGCACGAGCGCACAGAATGCATTGCATGACGACAGTAACTCACCCCTTCCCCTGATAGTGTGCGGGTGTGGCTCACCGTTCGCAGATGAACATGGTCACATATGTGATAGTGCTGTCGGCGAAAATGGATGTAAGGACTTTAATCTACCATCATTGCACACTCAGTCCTGTTCCTTCCAGGGGGCGTGTCACTCCGATGAAGGTCACAGGAGGCGAGCTCGGGGTATGGAATGTGGTCACTGGCAAGCAGGAACTTCAATTCCTTCATTGTTTGTGAACACCGCCACTCTCGCATCGAATCGACACCAGCATATTCATTCGTCTCTCTGCCATTTCCTTCTCTGTCGTTGCCCTCGCTGGTGTTGCGACTGGTATCCCGACCGCCCTTGAAGCTCGCCAGATTAGCCAGTGCAACATGGGTAGTATACAGTGCTGCACTGGCACAAGACAGTCGAAAGACGTGACAACAAGCGTCATCCAGACACACCTCCAGAGTCCCCCTCCCAGCTAGTGCGAGGGAGCAAGGCAGCAAGAGACCGGTTGAGTCGAGGGTTGGGAGCATCAGGTGGAAGATATGAGTGCGAGTGCACATGAGCGAGCGACTCGGATCGACCTCGAGAGACGAAAAAACTGGTGTTGTGGTTCTTTCGTATGGACATGATTTTCAGTGGTTACAACGAGTCACACGACAGCTGAATTTCATTGCTTTTTTGCGTTGGACAGAGGCAAGTGTTTGTTTCGCACGATTGTTGAGTGTTAGGCGCATCACTCAAAACAATGCTTGGTGGTTTGATTGGTTTCATTGCTGAAAATTGGGTGCTATGCGATATATGCAACGACTATCGTGCAAATCTCTTCCCACAGTGTGATGGGGGATTGTAAGTCAAACAACTTGAGCTTGGAAGAAAACTGAGGGGTTCAATCGCTTTGCTTTGTAGCCATCTTTGTGTGCCCGACTTACTACTTGCTACAGGCATTCAGTGGTCGTTCGTGGAAGGTCAGTCTTCCGGGCTTTGTATGCCGATCACTATACTTGATGCAACTGTTTTAGGGTCTCTTTGCAATACCACCCGCATACCACGGCGACACTGTCATCTACTATTTCTACAGGTGCGCCCCCATCCTCTCCCGCTTCTATCGCATTATCAACTGGCGATCTGCGCCATCATCTTAGCCCAAGCGACCCCCCTCCCTACAACAACACCCAATTCATCACCGCATTCTACCAGACTTCCATGACCCTCGCCAAGTACTACGACGTCAACACCAAATTCGATCCGACCAACATCACCCCGTACTGGGACAAATACTACATTGGAGAGACGGAGATGTTATTCAATCGTACGGAGGCAGGCGTCCCGGTGGTCACGCCCATCAAAACCGATCCGGCCTTGCTCGAACGATGCGCGTACGTCCATTTTCCCGTCGAAACGAATGGTGACACGTTACCGATGCTCGTTCACGTGTGTCCGCGCTTTCCAGGTTTTGGTCGACGGTGACGCCTATGACGGCACAGTGATCGATGCATGTTGGACTGAAAGGATTTGACCCAGAATGACGATCGTATGTATTTTCATAGGTTAAAGACCCGTTTGGGAGTGTCCCGATCGCTCTATAACGTTGATCTTCTAGACGCTTTCCGAGATTCAATCTCGCGGCAATGACTAGTTTCTCTGATTCTTCAAGTTGGATCAGGTCTAACAGAAGTCGGAGAGCGAGAGATGGTCGAACATTCATGTTTGGACCCATTCTTGGATGGCGATAGAACGCACGAAGAACAGCGACTCTGCAATAATCGTGGACAGAACTCGAAAGCTCAACGAAACTAGTAGGGGATGCCGCGACGACTACTAAATTTAAAAGTCGTACTACGCCATCAATGGTATCTCGAAAACGTGCTGTGACCAGCTCCGCTGCCTCAGCCCCACCTTTTTCCTTCTGCCCTGCGTATCCAGAGGATGGCATGAATGAGAGATTAGGAGCCGATACCGATGGTGGCTGGTCATGATGGTCCGCACCCACAACTTACTCCTCCCGCAAACGAACACATTTGTCGCATGGTGTATATGATTGACATGAGTGATCGGCGCACACGAACGGTTACATGCAATGTTCATGAGTATCAAAGGTAGGGGTCAGAGTATCCTAGAGGTAGGCGGTATCGCATCATTACATCGTCAGTCGTAGGAGCAAGTCACGATCTAAACACATACGGGGAGGAGAGAAAGGTATCGCAAGCATGATGATGATAAGGAAGCGGAGGGGGTAACGAGGTAACGCCGACAAAGATGAATGCGCAGCAAAGTTCGCATGCAAAAAAAACAAAAGCGGAAAAAGAAAATCAAAGACTTATAAGTTGTAACTCATATCCTCACCCTCTCGAAATCAAATGCACCCAACTGGAAGCCCGACAACAACCCATCCTCCCGACTGTTCTCGTTCAATGATGTCACCTCCGTACCGGCCGTCAATGTCGTCGTCGTCGTTCTCGTCACGTCCGTATCATCTGAGGTGGTCGTTGCGCCCACACTCCGAATCGTCGGTGCCGTCGTCGAATGTGCAAACGACGGCATGGGACCCAACACCGATACGCGGTTCAGTCCTTCAGAGGTCGGTGATGGGAGCTCTTCCAAGACCGAGAGTCGACCCGACTCGAAGGTGCCTCCAAATGCAGAGACAGAGGGTGACACAGGGCCACCTTGCCGGCGACCAAATGAAGAAAGAGATCCTGAACGCAGAGAACCTGAGCTCGTAGTCTGGACGCGAGAATGAGCGGACGGGCGGGAGGAGTTGGAACCAGAAAGGACATGGGAATGCTTAGAAGACATGGGTGCAGAACCGGAAGAGTAAGAAAACGGGCTTAGGTGCGAATGCAGTGAACCTTGGTCAGAGAGCAGCGGACGAGGCTGGTGGACTATCTGAGGCTGTCGATCAGGTAGCTCAGTAATCACTTAGATGCCCTCCTCAAGAGTAAACTTACCGTACCAAATGTCGCCCGTTGCTCGCCTGTTTCGGGTCCAGTTTCACCCGTGCTGGTACCGAGCAAACCAGCCATCGCCCTCCACCCTTCCCCTGCCGTCGGAGGTTCGGCATCGAGCACATCAATCGTGATACTTGCGTCGTTCGAAGATCCCGTGATAACAGAGAGCGAGTCGCGCCACGCCCGCACGTGTGAACCGCCGAGTCCTGGAGGAGTGGCTACGTTTCTTGTTGCCGTAGATGTACCTCCAGAAGTAGTAAACGGAGAAGCAGGTTGCGGAACGGGAAGATCGAGTACATCGACTCCTTGGGAATAAGGGAAGCTTCCTCGACTTCCCAAGGAGTTATATGGATCACTGAGAGCATACGCAGGCGGCGCTCCCGTTGGCACAGTAGCGAGCTCGTTTGCGGAACCTGGACCCCGCGCGCTTGCAGGTGTCATCGCCCGCGAAGGAACAGAAACAGGAGTACCGAGGCGGGACACGGCGTCGTGATACACTGTGTTGCCGGACATGGCGCTTTTGGCACTGACAGACGACAGGGGGCGTTCACCATCGATAGTGAGACCAAGGCCAACCCGGGATCGAACACGCGGTGGGCTCAAGAGCGATTGGTTGACTTCCGCGTCGTCGGCGCGTACACGTCCGCCAGACGACTTGGAAGTATTCCGCGAGGACGAACCTCCGAACCAACTCTTCCTCAGCCTCGAGATGGAACTAAGCCCAAGACTATCCCTCCAGCTGCTAGGTCCGGGAACGGAACCGTCATCCGCATACGTATTGGAAGCGGTCGCCTCCTCAGTCGGCGAGCGTGGACCGAGCTCCTTTACCTTGACTCGACGTGCAGTATACACCTTGGGGTCTTCCATGTCGCTCGCAGGATAGGATAGACTACGGACAGACTTTTCTTTTTCGTTCAGGGAAGAAGGATGACGGGAGGACAGGCGGTCAACATCAAGAGGCGGTGGAGGGAGGAGGGGTGAAAACACTTCTGGAAGCGACGGATCGCTCGGCCGTTGAACACCATACATTCGCGGTGGGCTCGAGGGTTCGTCTTCGTCGTCAATCTTCAGTAGTTCGCCAGGGGGCATAATGTATCCAGTCATCTCGCTGCTTGGTCGTGCGGGGAAATGAGGATCGTCACGATACGCTTGACCGATGGGTCCACCACCAGGAAGTAGGACGCCGTAATCTGTAACAGCAGACGAGCCTGAATGTCCAGAATCGCCCGAACCAGCACTTCCAACGATCTGCGGAGGTGCAGCACCGGGAGGAAGGGAAGCGACGTCGCGGGCACTCGAACCGCCATGTCCAGATCCATTCAAGGCGCTCCGACTCCGTCGCAGGAATGAGTCAGCTTCTTCCCCACTGTCGCGTGGAGAACCAACGCCAGCAGGTCTCTCCTCATCGGGGGGAGCTGAGGGGCTAACGACTTCCCAGTGCGTCCAAATTGGTGTTTGGTGGTGTCCATTACGAAGTCTTCGTGCACGATAGCGAACAAAACAAATGAAAAGGAGGAGCAGTATGATAAAGGCCGCGATAGCACCAATTATGATACCAACGATCGTGCCCGTCGGGAGAGTTGAAGAAGAAGAGTAAGGATAAGGTGTCGCAGACGTAGTGGTTGTGGTGAAAGTGGATGTAGGAGTAGAAGTAGAAGTAGAAGTAGAAGTGGGAAGAGGAGTTGAAGTAGAGGGGGTTGTGGAAAGGGTCGTTGTGGGTGTCGCTGTGGATGACATGGACGTAGACGATGCAGGAGGAGTGAGACCACCCCAAGTCCAAGCCCCATCTGTTCCGAGGGGTATCTAGAAATAGAAACACCTCATCAGTCATCGCCCCGACAACGTCATTGCGTTTTTCGTTCATCTGAGTTCCGTCCCTCGGATGACAATGCTTCGCGAAATGCAAGGGAACAGGACTAATGCAGGGGGGAAATCACAAAGATGGAGTACTTACGCTGGGCCCGTAGTACGTCAATGGTAGCTCCAATGTCGTCGTACTCGTCGCAATAGGCTGCCCATTCGAATTCGTGATGACCATTGTCGAGAGTGTCATCCACGAAGGTAGTTGCTGTGTGCCTGCCATCTCGAGTGGCAAGTTAAAGCGCTAGGTGTAACGAGATATAAAGCACAGAATGGACAAGGATACAATGCGAACGGCCTATTCGTAACCGTTTGTGAATGGTGAAATGGACAGGGAATGTGTGGACTCTGCAGAGGGAGAAAAACCGGGTTTGAGTTTGCCGGATCAGAAGAAAGCAGTCACGAACCTGACAAGTCCTATTGATGAGGAAAACGTCGTTAGAAACGCTCGTAAACGTGATGAAAGAGAGGGACGGGTAAGAGTCAAGAATGGAGAGGGTCTCCGAGAGGAATGCGAGCAAGTGCAGCTGTGGGAACAAAACGGCCGACGCGGTTCGTTTGTCACGTGCGTTGATTTCATGACCCGATCTTCGGGCCATTGACAGCCGTCGTGGCGTCCCGATCGGGCCAACTGAAAGGCCGGTTCAGATGCCCACTCTAACAACAGATCTGAAAAAAAAGAACCCATTCTATCACCAAGCCAATGTCCAAACAACACTGGTATCCGAGCCGAGTCATATCCAAGTTTAACTCACTTTCCTCTTCTTAGTGCCTCAAGGCAAACAAAGAGTCGAGTGGCTTGATCCGCCGACAACATGTTGCTATATTCCATCGACGGCACAAGCCACAAAGGAAACATGTACGACAGAAAACACACGATTCCGTCTGTCCAAGTATCCTTCCAGGCGCCCAAAATTGCCTCGCGACGATGCGGTTGGGTTCCTGTAAGACGGACGACTTGACCCTGATTTGCAATCGTGACACGCTGTATCACTTCTTCATTCCTAGTTTCGAGATGTTCTCCCGGACGACATTCCCTTTTCCATGGATCATCTCGATATTGCGATTCACTTCTGTTCGTCTTTCTTCAACCGAGGTTATCATGCTCGCATACGCCAAGACCTTTTCCCTTCATCTCGGATCAACACCGCTGCACTTCAATGATAGACTCGAGACTTACGTCAGGTGGTCCTTGACCTGTGCCACCAGCAAGGACAGTTTATAAGATCAGACACGAGCACTAGGTTAGTACTGCGCACCATGTTTAATATGTCCGCGTAATCCTGAGCGAGTTCTGCCCAACACATGGGTTTCATCACATCAGAGTTCGGAGAACTCACCATCAGCACCTTTCAGCCATTCCTCAGTCGTGCACTCTCTCCATCGGTTCCAGTCTGCCTCTATCTCCTCAAGGCTGACAAATTCTTCCATGTGCTCAAGTAGAGAACCTACTACCAGAGAAGGGTCCAGCTTATCGACAGATGAAGTCGGTGGTCCAGGCGTCGGCGGAATGTGAGGGCTCGAAATCGGAAAGTATTCCTGGTATTATCCATGATCATCCCATGCGGACCCAGAAATACCCAAAACGCGCGAACAGGTCACTTACGTTCGGATCGTACTGCGCTTGCTTCATTCTCTTCGCGGACCCCTGGGTCTGACGGCCTTGATCAGTAAACCTCCCGCTTTCTTCCAGGTCCTCACGACGCATCCCGCGTTTTGTTCCCCCGGTGGACCTCCGAGAATCGGCTTTTTCCACACCTACCTCTGCCTCGCGGATCGCACTCAAAGACCTCGGCGAACGCGCGAATATGCCCCCAATGTCACACCCGCCCCCCGGGGTTTCGCCAAGTTCCCCGAGCGCATACCCTGGCACCGGCGCAGCGATGTCACGTTCCAGACTCGACTGTAACCCACCTGCACCCCCACCCTCAAACACGCGCATATATCCACCTAGCCCAGTCCCAGCACCAATGGGCACATCCGTCTCGCCTTCAGGTCCCATAGACACGATACTGCTCCCGTGCGCGTTCCCATTTGAGGTCGCCTCGTCCTCTCGGTTCTCCGCAAAGATCCCAAATCCCTTCTTGAGACCTCTCGGCACGGACATCGGCGTCATCGGCGTCGGAAACTCGAATGCTCCTGACCCTGGGGCCTTCCTCGGGGTTTGCCCTGCCACAGGCTGTTTCATTCCTGCACCGAGCTGTGTTGTTGTCGCCGGGTACGGGATAATTGAGATCGGTGTCATCTCAGGCCTCTGAATCCCCTCAAAGCTCCGCCTATTCGTACTCGTATTCGCCCGTCCAAGACCTGGTCCTTGTGTCGGTTCTGGTCCTGGCGACGCGATTCCGGTTCCAGTGTCTCGCCTTTGACCCAAGAAGGCGGCGATCGATCGCGCTTTGCCGTTCCTGTTGACAAACATGTCTCTGTCCCCGTCTCTCGCACGTGCATCTGTCGGGTGTGGATGGGGTTCGGACGACTGCACACGGGACGGCGGGCGTGGTACGAAGGCCTGTCTGGCGCTCATTTTGATGAATGAAAGGTGTATGATGGGGGAGGGAGCAAACGGGACAGGAGGATCGACACAGATCGGGATAAGATATATAAAGGATCTGTATTCATCACGTGGTATGACGCAATTTACCCTACGCCATTCTCAGAGCAATCCATGGTCCCTATTCCACAGGATCAAAAACACGCCCGATAGGGATTCTTAATACACGAACGTGGCGAGCATCTACTATCCGTAACACAGCGAAGCCGCGTAGATTAGCTGTCTGTAACTCGCGACCCCAGGCTCATGGAAAGCCCGAATGGCCCCACACATCGCTCCCGACCATTTTTTTCATCAAGTGCTCATTCCGAGCAGACTTCTGGCAGATTGTCCGAGATGTCGCTCACTGGCACGGCGTCAGCTGAAACCTACCCCTTTGCTCCCGCCGAAGGACCATGCCGAGGTTGCGAGCGAGGAACATACCTTAAACTAGTATGCAGCCATAGAGACCTGGATGGAAGGGCCTGAAGCTCTGGAAGTTCCAGTCTGTTGATGAGTCTGACATTGTGAACCCGAATCCGGCGACAAAATGACCACGTCGCAAATATTACGATTTACATCGATATTATCAGCGCAAATAGCACTTATGATATCGGCCGCCTGGCGAAATGGCATCGCGTCTGACTACGAATCAGGAGATTGCAGGTTCGACCCCTGCGGTGGTCATTCTATTTTGTTTTTGGCCTGCCTCTCTTCCGAGCACCGGCGATCGGGCCACGTCTGTCATGTACGCTTTAGTTTTTGACCCCCAGCGACCCAGGTCAAAGTATCTACGCACAGTGAGCATGTGTTTGCACGTCTTCAGGGTTAATTAGTTGAATAGTTCCTCGATGCTTCTCAAACCAGCAGAAAGGACCCAGCGCATCGACAGACGAACTCCGAGACTTGTAGGGGTGTCCCGTGGATTCGAAATCCGAAATCAGTCCTGGTGCCACCCACGATCACCAGCGGTCCCAGAAACATGACAGTAACGCGCGTCTGGGTCGTCTTGCACTGGTTTCATTCTCTGCGTTTATGTCCTCGCGATGCACACCACATCTCGTCCTTCCGAGACTCCTTTGCAGATCCTCGGCGAACGCCCGAATGTTATTTTCCTCGCATCACTCGTTCCAAGTCCCCCAGGCGTGTACCGGTAGTCACTGTACCCCCCCAGCAGCACTCCCACAACCACCTCGCAAACACACGCATATATGTACTCACTTATCCAAGTCCCAGCCCGAGGACCGCATCCGTCTCGCTTCCGGCCCTCGTGAACACCACACCGCTCCTGTGCGAGTTCCCATTCAAGGTCCTCTTGTTTTCTTGGCTCTCCGCTAAAATTTCAAGTTCTTTCTCGAGAGTCGAGACCTTTCGGCACTGATACTGGCGTCATCCGCCTTTCTCTCAGCCCAGGGTCCTATTCGGGTTTGCTCATCTCTGGGTTCCTAACCCCATCAACCCCCCGCCTGTTCGCGCACGTATTTGCTCGCTCAGGTTCGGATCCTTGAATCGGTCCTACTCCCTGCGTCGCGGTACCTGTTCAGCACGGTCGAAACGCCAACGTAATTGCAAAAAGGGATCGACAGCAGGCATGTGGTATTACCCGGTGGTCTCTCCTGCGAACCAAATCTGCTGCTTGCAAGCAATTCGCCAAATCTAGCAATCATGACTTGCAGCGGCTACAGCAGAGGTCCGCAGTGGGACTCTCCGTCCTGTCTACCGCACGAGTTGTGGATCAACTTCGGTGCGACTACCGTATAGTGCCTCGTGTTGACTGTACTGAATATCGCTCTCGCGTCACATCCTGTACCAGAACCGGCGCCAGCTCGCGGAACTAGCTGCCCTGATTTCGCGGCGTTGCACCGCGATACACTATCGCGTTCCCGTCCCCAAGCGCAAGCACGATACACGGTGACCTGGAGGAGGCAATCGTGGTCGACAACAGTGGACGTGTTGTACGTGTTCTTTGTTTTCGTCAGTCATGTTGATACTGATGCCATCGCTTTGTAGCGATGGCGACTTTTGTGTGGATCACTTGGCCTTTGTGTGGCTTACTGCGGGCTCATTGAGGACACGGACACGCCTATCGTAAAACAGCATACCTGACTCGATGTCATCTCACCCACAGTCCGTCGTATGAATCCCTTGTTTGATACTCGCCATTCAGGTTGCCAACCTTTTATATTGAACTCGCGTCTGTTGCTACAAGTTAGTTGAAGTCCCATTGTGATCTTCCGTGGTCAGCTACGCACGGATTTGGCTCTAAAATGGTAGCAAGCAGACTCGTTTCGTTTCGACTCTGCGCACGAAGGGCTCGAATGAGCAATTCTGGGAAAGGTGCGTTCTGTTACCCTTTGGCACACAATTAAACTCATCCTTTCTTCCAGGTCCAGCTCCGGGGGTCAACTGATGAATCTGGATGCCTGGCCGGGAAAGTGCACTGGTCGTTCGATGGAACGTCTATCTGATCGACCTAAGACAAAATCGCCATACACTACGACTGTATTCCTTGGGTATAAGGGTTGCGATATTGATTCCCACCTGATGCCGGGCAACGTACTTTTGCACCGGGTCCTATTCGATTCTGCCAAATCGAGTTACTGTAACTGCAAACTATGGACACGTGGTCGACCACCATGCCGGAAGTCATCTCCAAGTATAGACACCTGGAAGCAATCGTGAGAGGTAAGCATCCGCCGCATCAACCCACGGTTTGTTCTTCCGCCGACGCGTTGTATCGCTCAGGCTATACCCCGCATACAGGCAGTCGGCAAAGATGAACTTCCTACAAGGCTTGTTTACAACGAAGGGTGCGTACAAACCATCCTGGAGGTGGTGCTGGTTTCAATACTAACCCTGCACCCAGATACGCGGAAAGTTGAGATAAACATCGATTCTAATATTCGAGCGCTAGCCTTCCTGCCTGACGAAAGGCTTCGCATTGTCAGCGGCGAGGAGAATACTGTTCAGTTACGCCTCCTGGAAGATCATTTGATGGGAGAACCAATCGAGCCGAGCACCGGCGCCCTCGCCGTCGCTGCATCCAAAGATGGGTACTGGATCGTCACTGGTGCGACTGATGGATTCACGATCTGGAGCAGGGCGCAGGGCGGGGGAGCCCCGGTTGCGGTGGCACGCCCTGCTATCGGTGGAATCGGTGGAGTGAGGGCTGTCGATATCTCGTCAGACTCGAAGTGGGTTGTAACGGGGTCGGACGCCCGCACGGTTGACGTGTGGGACATATCTACGGGTGAAAGACGCCCAGGCCTTGGACCGCTCAGACACGAGTATAACGTGGTTGCAGTCAAATTCTGTCCTTGCGGCGAGCGCATCGCCACTGCCACTCTCTTTGGCTCTGTCCGAATTTACGCCACTAGTTCGGGACAAAAGCTCCTCACCATCCCAATTTCAGTCACCTCGACCCTCTCCGCTCCCAATGTCACGTTTGCTTGGTTCGCCCATCGTCCTCAAATCTTTGCAGTGTCCCAGGGTCAGATCAAATGTCTTAACTCTGACGACGGATCTATAGTCTTCCAGTGGGCGATTCGCGGTGTCATCCATCCCTCGTCCATCGCTCTATCACCCAACAGCAAAGTCATCGCATATTCCTTAAACGACACTGTCGTACTTCGAGACACAGCTACCCGCGAGCAAATAGGCGGTACCCTAAGGCATGATGGAAATGTATCGTGCATTGCCTTCTCTCCCGGAAGCGACCATCTTGTAGTCGGAACGGACACAAAGTACACTATTTGGGATCTTCGAAAGCTTCTTCCCGATACCTCCTACTTCATCGACGTGGGTACTCCTACTCGCGTATACCTACTTGATCTCATGACCAAGCACTAGACCACTATCGAGCCCGCCGAATCGTGTGCACATCACAAACAGGATACGACTCGCAAACCACCTCCCGTAAGCGGTCGCCGACGGTTCCGCTGTTGATCTAATCACTTTACTGTCATCTACAGTCCACGTTTTCCTTACCCCTCATGAGCATCAGTAATGGAGCAGTCAAACCTTGGCTCCATGGCTTCCTAGAGAGTGCGGAGCAAGTGCTTTCGAGAGAAATCGATAATCCTGCGTCTACGCCCAACCATAACACATTTGCTAACCGAGCTCTTTTACGAGGACGTTTGCGAAATGGGGAGACGGCATTGGAGGATGCCGAAAAGGTAACATTCCGTTGACTCTCAAATACTTGTGTTCACTTAAGTACCCGATTAGTCTCTCCTCATTCAGACATCAGCGATAGGTCACATTGCAAAGACCATAGCCTTTATTCATCAGGAGAAGTATGAGTTGGCCAAGCAGGAGATTCAGGAGATTCCTAACGTACTCGGGACCTGCGACTCAGATAAACATACATTCCTTTTGAAAGTTATCCAGGTTTGTATCTGACATCCTCAAGCTTCGGCCACTTTCCTGATGTTCACAGAGCATTCTCTTTTGTTTGTCTGGGGAGTATGATAAAGAGATATCCCGTATCAACGGGTTGAGTGGGGATCAAAAGGATCAAAAGCTATTGTTGCTTGTTCAGGTATGTAATCGATGACACTATGCTATCTCGATCCTAATACTTCTTCAGGCAAACATACACTTGTCAGAGCAGCACTTTGAGCATGCAATGGAGTCTTTCAACAAAGCACGAGTACCAGCCATCTTCCCCCATGACGAGACCCCAGAGATGTGGACTATTTCATTTGTAAGGGTTTTCCCTTGTAGAAATTTGTATCGATGGATGCTAACCTACTCTGCAAGGTCTTTGGATGGAAGTTTAGTGGTCTTGCAATCCAGATTCAGCAGAGAAAATGTGAATTCCTGTTGGATGCTGGAAACTCGGAAGCTGCAGATCTCTTCATTAAAGTGAGAGAGATGTATCAAAGGGAGATCGCGATGCATGTGGAACTCTCAGACTGGTCTTCGAGTAAGTGATAAGGATATTTATATATTGACAATGATTCAAATACTTCTTTACAGAATTTAGAAGAGATTGTCTCAAAAAGCTTGAGGACCTTGGTGACAAAGCTTTGGAGTCTGGAAACTACAGTGAAGCAATCAAACAGTACACAGCAGTGAAACCCTTGATAGGAGACCTGGATCTGAAACACGAACTACTGCTCAAGCGGAGCAAAGCACATGCGGAAATTGTCCCAGCAAATTGGAGAGAGGCCTTGCAAGATGCGGAAGAGGTACAGTTTTTCTTGCATATCCACATGTCTTACATGATCTTATGCAGATTTTTACCAGGCTATCAAATTAAATTCCTTATCACCCTGGGGCTACGACAGGAAGCATGCGGTGCTGTATACACGCCAATACTACCGCGAAGCAGCTGAAGCCCTGGATGAAATGATCAAATCACTTCCATATTCTAAGGATGCCAAGTCAATCGGTAAAAAGATTGTTCTGTCCCCAATGTTCATATTATCTGAAAAGGTTACATTGACAGAACTGCGGGAAAAAGGTGTGAAGCCTGGCGAGACAAGGAGAATCATAATTGAAGTCGTCGAGGAAACCCTTTCTCAACCAAGGCCGCATATCTTGATCAACACGGAAAGTGGACGTCTCTGCAACAAGGAAAAGCAAACCGAGGCCTTTAGAGCACATCCCAAGTACAAGGAGCTCATTTTATCTCCGACGTCACAGATCGGTGCCGATGGCGGCTGGAGAAGGGACATCTGGCGATACTTCCGCTATTCTATGCTGTCTCACACATGGGAACTTGAAGCTCACAGCGAGCCCGAATTCCGCGACCTCGAAAACAGATCAGTGGACAGTCTCCCGGAGTCATTCTCCAACACGAAGTTGCAAACATTCTGCAGGACAACCCGCGAGCATGGATATTGGTGGGCTTGGAGTGACACATGTTGCATCAACAAAGCCGAAAAAGAGGCGTTGGACGTGTCGCTGCGATCCATGTATCGATGGTATTCCGAATCGTCGCTCACGATAGTTCACCTCAAGGGTGTACGTCGTCAACTGGAGGTCGATCTCGACACGCTTTTGGCTATTTTAGATGAACTGCTGGAGGAATTCGTGAACTGTAGGTGGAACAAGCGCGCATGGACCCTGCAAGAGTACTTTGCATCTCAGGTTATCCATTTCTATACGGAAGACTGGAAGCCGTATCTCCCCATCGATGTCTGTTGTTCGGACACCCCTACCAATCACAAGCACGTTCGCGCCATTCAACGAGGAATGGAACTTGTCACCGGGCTCGATGCAGCCCGCCTTTCCGCTCTTCAGCCAGGATCCGGTGAAGCACGCCAGAAGCTCCGCCTGGCTTCGACACGCGGAGCTACGAGGAGGGAGGACGTCGCCTACTCTTTGTTGGGTATATTCAAGGTCACCATTGAAGCCATCTACGGTGATGACGAAGTCCCCCGTGCGCTTGGTCGTCTTTTGGGGGCGTTACTCACCCGATCCGCCGACGTCAGCATATTGGCTTGGACGGGAAATCCATCTGAATACAACACTTGCCTCCCTGCTGAAATCACCGTATACCAGGACTCGGAATCTGATCACATTCCCGATACAATCGAAGAGGCGACGCTGACCTCCTCAGTCTCGGCCATGCTTTCTAGTCTGTCCACTGCGGAGCTCGATTCAGCTGTCAGGCTTCATGACCGCCTGCTCGACGTTCCCCCGCCAGAACTCCTCCACGGCCGTCTCAAGCTGCCGTGCATTTTGTTCCCGCTACCATTCGTCACCCAGGATCCAATCTCCCGCAGCTACACCTCTACCGTACCAATGCTCGGAAAAGTCGAGATCAAGACAGCGGAGGACTTGCCCAGCTCGCGCAACATGATCCTCGTACATCCATGGTTCAAATGTCTATTAGACCCGGGCATTCCCCTGGCAGAATCTGCGCGGCGCGAAAGTGCATTGAAGCTTCTTGCCTCCCTCAGACAGCCATTCGGCGCACTCTTGCTTGCCTGGACCTCCCGCGATTACGAGCGTGTTGCTGCTGACCAGCTCATCAGGGTGCAAATACGCGAGGAAGTTACCGCAGAGCAGCTCCTGGAAAACATACGTGTGCTATACATTCGCTAGTGGGTGCTATTGTCTCCGAGTGTAACCGTATCTGGACTTTATCCCATTCGATTCTCTCCCTCGAGCGCTGTTGTAATGTTTTTACAAGTGACCATGCTTATCCTTTGTACCGTATGCTTCCCCCGACCTCTGTGACCGTTGTACGAAATTTTGGCATTCGTTTCACTCCTTCCAATGCGACTACGGATTTCCCGTCGACAGAATGTTCTGTTTCGAGGTTCAGTGTCAAGTACTACATGCTATGTGCGGGAGATAAAACGTGGACTAATGGAAGACTAGTTAACAGCACCGCGATCCAATGACGAAACGGACACGATAGTCCACACCTCTTCACTTCGTCGAAAACAAATGTCCCAGAGGCGCCCACTTCCCTACGCTAGCACGCTCCGGCCTGCGCGTGGATGCTGTTCGCGTCCGCCCCGGGGGGTGGGACGGAGGAGGAATTCTTTCGATGGTGTCAGCCATTCGCTCTACGTGACCGATGCGGGGCGAACGGGTGGGTTTCCGTGGTCTAGATCCCTGCGGTGGGTCATACATCATTTCTGCGTGGCCCGTGGAGCGCAGCCGTTCCGTCATCATGCAAGAGTGCGCGTGGAAACAGTGCAGCGGACCGAGAGGCAAGAGGCACAACCAATATCGATATGCCCCCCAATCCTGGCGCCGAGCTGGAGTACGCCGAGTCGCTAAACGCTTC
>JBBPRK010000644.1:0-19525 GCA_038093075.1 Boletus patriciae
CTGGATCATGCGAATGTGTTAGAATGGGCGAGATTACCGCCCCAGGACCAGCCTCGTTAACTTTTTTTTATTCACTATTGTAACTTTCCGCGCGTGTTAATATTTGTTGCAACATTTGTCCGGGTGGAGCTCTCCCGCCAATTTCACGTGTTTATCCCATGAGGTAACCGTCGTTAACCGAATACCGCAAATACCCCCCACCCCACTGGCAGCAAGTCAGTGCCCCGGGTTGCAACTCACTCCACAGATTCAGACGATCGGAATGTCGTCCAAGAGCAAGGAGTTCACCCTCGATGAGGTTGCACAGGTAGATTAGCGTTGATTTAGCCTCGTATGTCGTCCGGACTGACCTCCTGTCGAAACGTAGCACAACAAGCGAGGCAACCTGGCAAGTCTCTTCATCCGAACACGACCCGTCGCTCACAGTCCTTTGCAGTGGATCATCATCGACACCAAAGTCTACGACCTCACTCGGTTTGCAGACCTCCATCCCGGAGGTGCCAACGTTCTGTACGCACCCGGCGTCGGTAAGTCGACCCCATCCCCACACTGGCTCGTCCTGAACCCCACTCCTAGCCGGCAAGGATGCGACCGACGTCTTCTTTGGTCTCCACCGCCACGAAGTCCTCCTGCGCCCACAATACGCGCGTCTCCAGATCGGCACCATCAGTGGCCAGACAGAGCGCATCAAGGCCCCTGCCCCTGGCGCGCTCTCCCTCGTGCCGTATGCAGAGCCGACGTGGCTCAGCCCGGGGTTCCACAGCCCGTACTACAATGACGGGCACCGGCGGTTCCATAGAGCCGTCCGGACGTTCTTTGTGGAGGAGGTGTACCCCGAGGCCGTCCGGTGCGAGGAGAACGGGAAGCGTATCTCGCAAGAGCTCGTGGACAAGCTCGGGTGAGTTTGGTTTGACGTCGTGAGCGGCCGGCTCGGACTCGGATGCACTGACGCGGCTTGGTATGTAGCGCGATGAATTTTTTGGCGATGCGAATCGGTCCAGGGAAACATCTCCGAGGACGCGTGCTCATGGGTGGGGTCGTCTCGCCGGAAGAATACGACCACTTTTACGAGGTGCGGCTCGGCCGGCCGGTCTCTTGCGTGTGTCGCTCATACCCGACCTTGACATAGCTCATCCTCAACCTCGAACTGGCCCGTTTCGGGACGCGTGGTTTCGTGGATGGGCTGCTGAACGGTGGCGTCATTGCCCTGCCACCCATCCTCAATTTCGGATCGCCAGAAATCCAGTCTCAATATGTGCCTGAAATCCTCGGAGGCAAGAAATATATTGCACTTGCCATCACGGAAGCGTTTGCGGGAAGTGATGTTGCTGGTGTCCAGACGGTCGCAGTGAGGGACGGCGACGATTGGGTGGTCACTGGGACTAAGAAGTAGGTGGTACTCGTTTCTTGCGTGAGTACGATGCCAAAACGTTTGAAACCGGAACAGGTGGATAACGAATGGGACGTTTGCGGATTGCTTTACTACGCTGTGTCAGACCGACGTACGCTCCATTTCTCCTCCTCCCGTTGCGGGCTGACAGTATTGCACCTGCAGCAAGGTCCCCTGGTCCTGCTCGTTCCCCGCTCTGACAATGTTTCCACAAAGCCCGTCAAAACGTCTTACTCGGCCACGGCCGGGACGGCATACGTGACCTTTGATGGTGCACGCGTCCCCGCGTCTCACATGCTTGGAAAAGTTGGACAGGGATTATATGTCATTCTAAGCAACTTCAATCACGAGCGGTGGATGGTGGCTGCTACGAGCCTGGGCGCGCAGCGTGTGATCGTGGAGGAATGCCTCAAGTCAGTTATCAGCGTTCCGTGGTCTGCGTCGGGCGTTGACAGTCCAGCACCAGGTGGACCAATCAACGCATCGCTTTCAAGAAGCCGCTTCACTCCCAGGCCGTCATACGCGCCAAGCTTGCGCTGATGATCGAGCGCGTGGAGGCGTGTCAAGCGTGGATAGAGAATATCACTCACCAGATGAACAATGTGCGTCGAGCTGCCTTGTTTACTTTGACTGTTTCGAACACGCCTTGATCGCAGATGGGCTACGCCGAGCAATCGGACAAGCTAGCAGGGCCCATTGCCCTTCTTAAAAAGTGGGTCCGGTTCCCTGCGTTTTGTTCGTTCGTGTGTCGACTGCCGTGGTCCAGGTTCATCTCGCGTTCAGGCCGCGAAACTGCGGAAGACGCGACGCAGATGTTTGGTGGACGAGGTATTACAATGGGTGGAATGGGAAAGATTGTCGAGAACGTGCGTCGCTGTGGCTTGCCTTCCGTTGCCCTTGCCTGACTTTTTGACAACAGTTCCACCGAACGTCACCTTTCGATGCTATCCTCGCTGGTGCAGAGGATGTTCTGGGAGATCTTGGTGTCCGACAGGCAATTCGCAAGATACCAAAAGATGCACGTCTGTGAACGATTGTAAGTACAAAAGGGTGCTAATGTACCCTCTGTGTACGTGGATGCTAGTGTTAGTTGTAGCTTTATCTTAATGTAGCGTCATGTACAACCCGAGCCCTTTTGAAGTATATCCATGAGTCCGTGGGTCAAGTGCGAGAATAGAGAAAGTGTGTGCTAGATAGTCCGTGGATGCCATATGCTTGGCCTATGCGAGGAACCCGATGGTTAAATAAATGCACCCCCCATGTTACCATAATGTAGTGAGCCCGAGGAGTGCGGCTGCGCCGATTAACGCCTCCACCCGCACTCCATACCACCTGCCGCTTGCAGCCGCCCCGGTCGCGTTCGTGAACCCACTCGATGACGTCGGAGTCGCACCAGTAGTTGAACTCGAACTCGAATTGTCTGTCTGGCCGGGCAGCTCCATCCGAGGCAGGACAAAGCCCATGTCCACACACGTCGTGTACAGCACTGTTTTCGAAAAGGCACGCGTGAGGGGTGGGATCAGACGGACTGGCATGGAAACGTACGGTCGAGACCGTTTTGGAGCGTCGAGTAGTTGGACGCGTCGAGGACCATGCCGACGCACTCGAGACAGTTGTAGTACTCCGTCTCAAAGGTGGTCGTGCAGCATGCGGTGACGGGGCATCCCTAGAAAGGACGGCTCTAGCTCAGCAGCGGTCATGGACGAAAATGAAATTTAGAAATGAGCCATGGGGCATGGGGATTGCAACTCCGACGCGGGGAGTAAAGACCGGGGAGAGGGCGATGAGGGGGACTCACCAGGCTGACCTCGTCGTTGACGGGGTTGCAAGTGGAGGTGCATTGGGTGGGGACCGGGGACGGGGACCCGATGCTGACTTGTCGCCTTGCGAGTTGGCGTCCGACCGGGGCGGGGACAGCTGGGGCGGGGATGGGCTGGAGCGCGGCACTGACGCAGAGGGCGAGGGAGAGCAGCGAGGTGGAGAGCGTCGGGATGCGCATGGTCGAGGAGAAAGGACGTGAGAGGTGCTGCCGTCACAGGACGAGGTCCGGCGCGTAAGGTCGTAAGAGGCACGGCGCTATAGGTAATCTGCGCCCGTGCTAAGAGTGGGACGGGCCATCCCACGCGAGACCCGGGGCGAGTTTATAACGGACCGACGTGTTTAGAACAGGACCGTGCACTGCTCATTGCGTTCGTCGATGTACAAAGACACCTAAATAGGTGTGAATACACGATGGGTTCGAGACCACTCGCACCGTATCCCCTGACGCTTTTGGAGCTGATAAGGGAGGGGGCGTCCGCCGAAAGCCTCCCTCTAGGAATGGCCACACGAGTTGGAGTAGAGCAATCAGCGTACAATGTGCCAGCACATCGCTGGAAGCTCTTATCAACCACACTCCATCTCCAGATACCATCGCTAGAGAGTTCCTAGTAGAACTGAGTAAACGCGGAACATCAGCCATGGAATCCTTAGGTTCGATGTTTCGTTCTTCGACCCGAGTTGATCTTGCTGACCATGCTTCAAAGCTGAAGCAGTGTGTAGCTGTACTTGCACCGATGCTCCAGGTGTCTGGGCAGTGACGGTCCACCAACAACTTGAGGAGCCAGGCGCCGACCTCACTGGACTTACCGGGCTTGCGAGCCACTACTTTTCGTATCTGGTGATCGCATGTACGCAGTTTTATTCCGTCAAACGCTCCGCGTTTCCAAGTTAGAAACCCCGGTGGCAAAAAAACTCCTCAAGGTACCAGCCATTCGACCCCGAATCTCGAACCCATCGAGATTGAGAAATTGTTAAGTGCAACCACTGATCACAGGAGCCAGTCTGTTTTGAAAGATCTGGTACGTTTCGACCAGTTGACCGAGGTGACCCTCCGTTTGACTGAAACATGCCTTGGGTGACTCTCCGCGATGGTGCCAAGTGCCTTCTCACCGGATTATCTTTCGTCCCCCCGAAGCCAGTGACCGCTCGCTGCGCTCATATTATCCCATTTTCGTTCGACACAAAAGTAAATATCAATCACCTGCATGACGCTATTTTGATTGTTTATATATAGATCTAGAAACAGACCCATTGCGCGATTGAAGCGTTCACTGGCCACAAGTTGGACGCAAAACTTATCCAGAAATACATAAACCATCCGAGCAATGCGTTGAATCTTCAAGATGATGTTCACGATTCGATGGACAAGTTCATGGCCTGGGGATCGAAGCATATTTCTCTGTGAGTTTTTCGATTCAGTTGAGATCCGAAATTCACGTACCAGACAGGGGAAATACTATTACCGGACAGCTCGAGAAGATACAGTTTGTCCATTTACGAAGCTTACGGATGGCGACGAAATTCCCTTTGGAAATGGCACCGGCGGTCGTAGTGTCGCGCTCCCTGATCCGATGATCTGCAACCCCCACCTGGCAGTCGCTCGGGGTCTCGCACGCTTGTGGAGCCTCAGAAGTTTTTGATCAATTTCTGGACGATGATGATGACGGTGCATACGATGTCCCCGTCTACTTTGGTGGACCGTTTATGTCCGATGATGTGCTCATGCGTAGACTGGAGGTCTTCGCTTCCTAGCTCAGAGTGTATCACTACTTCTCTAACGTATGGTGCAGGCCTGTTTCTCCCTGGAAACGGCATAACTTGCTTGCTACTTGATTCTTGATGGCTCATGTAAGCCATAATACATTGTTGTACTGTACTCTATCTATCACAGAAATGAAAGGGTTATCGATGGGATGATGGAAACGGATCGAGCGCGAGGAGCCGCTCGTGGCTCCAGTCCCCCCTTTGCTCTGCTTGCCTTCTCGTCTTATTTGCAGGCGTTCCGTGCGATGAGGCTTATCAACACTACCGCCATATCGTGATTTAGAGTTGCTAACGTACTCGTCCAGAGGCCGGCTGATGAACGCATGAGTTGGGAGATATATTAGTATGTCCTACAGTGAAATAATGCCTGTCTATGAACCTGGGATCTATGCCTGGAAGTGACTAGCTGAAGATACGATAATTTTCCTACCCGGCGCGGGCTATGACACTCCACTGCTCTCCCGCCTCTGTTCCCGCCGGAGAGCGGTCGTCCGCAACAACCACGCCAAATTTTCATATACGACAAATGTGACACATGTCCCAGGGAGGACGCGAACAAAATTTGTTCCGAGGCCGCGGTAGAAACCTTGGAGGCCTTCGCCTTTCCACGTTCGTTTGATGGTGGTAGGGATATCAGGGTATAAGTGCGTCGTGGCATTGTTCTATGCAATGCGAGAATACGTCAGACACGTCGGACGGACAAGAGAAAACACGGGCGTCACTTGTAGGCGTGAACGAAGGACTTGGTATGGATACGTGATCGCGAGCGCAAACAGCTTGCTTGCGCCCGACATGACGGTATAGGCCGTGTTGGACTGCGTACGAGGGCGCGAGTGAATCATTCGAGGAGCGCGCACGAGCACTGGTCATACGTACGAGTTTATCGTCCTCTGGGGTCATCGTTTTCCCTGCCCTCGCGAACTGCTTCCGTTTTTGCTCAAAGCCCCACCGCTTCATCTCTTCGTAAGACATAAACTGCACAGCGCCACTGCTGACGCCGATGAGTGCGAGCGACGTCCCCTTCCATAGACCGCGTATGCCCTCTGTGTTGTAAATGGACGACAACCCGTCTGTAACGAAGATGGCTGAGAGCACGTGAGATAGCTAGACCGGAAGCACGCACGCCAAAGCCCCCTGTAAGACTTGGGGTCGTCTGCACGCGTGGTGAACATGCGTACTTTGATGACCCATATTGGATTGGTCATGACAGCGGTCGCAGCACCTGTGAGGCACGTCAGGACACGTTCAAGGCGAAAAGCACACGATGCGAACTTGCTTGAGCAGCACAGAGGAGGTAGGCGCCGGGAGACAAGCGGAAGCTTGGGTCGTCCCCCGAGGCGCGTTTCTTCAGCATGTTGTAGCTGGAAAGATGGAAGATGAGCGACGGGATGCATTCCGGGGACGATCATGGACAGACAAGAGAAAGTAGAGACCCCAACTAGAGGCGTTGCCGGCGATGTTCGGACCTACGCCGCGGTAGAGACCTTTCCAACCCTGCTCTGCTTGTACGCTGCGCAAGGAGTACCATATTTGCTTTCCGATACCGCCCTGGGGCTTGGAAGTCGACACTTGGAGCTTGACTTTGAGGAGGTCGAGCGGGTGCATGCAGAGGACGGCGACGACACCTGCGCCGAGGCCTGCTGCGGCATGGTCCTGAGAAACGGTGAGTGGGGAGATGGCGAGTGAGAGGGGGCACGCACCAGAGCCGCTGTCGGAAAGAAACTGGGCGGGTGTTTCATAGCAAGTCACAAAGTGCGTCTTACATAACCCATCTCATTTCTGTGATACAGTACAGTACAACAAAGTAACAATTATGTAGGCATGTTATGAGAGAAATAGACCTGCACCATATCGTCAGGGAAGTAGTGATGGGCTTCCGACCTAGCAAGCCAAGACCTCGAGTTTACGCATGAGCACATCATCGGATACAAACGGTCCACCGTGACCAAAGTAGACGGGAACATCACACGCATCATCGTCATCATCATCCAGAAATTGATCAAAAACTTCTGAAGCTCCACAAGCATGCGAGACCCGAGCGACTGCCAGGTGAAGGTTGCAGATCATCGGATCAGGGAGTGGGACTCTACTACCGCCGGCGCCCGTTCCAAAGAGGATTTCGTCACCATCCGTAAGCTTAGTCAAGGGCGAATCTGCATCTGGTCGAACAGTCCGATAATAGTATTTCGCCTATCTGGTATGTGGATTTCAGATCCCAACTGGATTGAAAAACTCACCTGATTGTCAGATAAATGCGCTTCGATCCCCCAGGCAATGAACTTGTGCATCGAACCATGAGCATCATATTCAAGATTCAACGCATTGCTCGGATGGTTTATGTATTTCTGGATAAATTTTGCGTCCAACTTGTGGCCAGTGAACGCTTCGATTGCGGAATGTGTCAGTGTCTAGATCTGTCATATAAACAATCGAAATAGCGTCATGCAAGGGATGATATGAGCACACCGAGCGGTTACTGGCTTCGGGGGGACGAAAGATAATCCGGTGAGAAGGCACCCGACGCCATCGCGGAGAGTGACCTAGGACGTGTTTTAGCAAAACGGAGGGTGACCTCCGTCAACTAGCGAAACGAAAGCAGACTGGCTCCTGTGATCAGTGGCTGCGCTTAACAATTCCTCAATCTCGATGGGTTTGAGATTCGGGGTCGAATGGCTGGTGTTCTGGGGAGTTTTTTTGCCACCGGGGTTTCTAACTTGGAAACGCGGAACATCAACGAATGTTTGACGGATGAAAGCTGCGCACATGCGATCACCAGATACGAAAAGTAGTGGCTCGCAAGCCCAGTAAGTCTAGTGAGGTCGGCGCCTGGCTCCTGAAGTTGTTGGTGGACTGTCACTGCCCAGACACCTGGAGCATCAGTGCACGTATGGCTACACGCTGCTTCAGCTTTGAAGCTTTTGAAGCATGGTCAGCAGGATCAACTCGGGTCGAAGAACGAAACATCGAACCTAAAGATTCCACGGCTGACATGCCGCATTTACCCAGCTCTACCAGGAACTCTCTAGCGATGGTATCTGGAGATGGAGCGTGGTTGATGAGAGCTTCCAGCAAGCGATGTGCTGGCACATTGTACGCTGATTGCTCTACTCCAACCCGTGTGGCCATTCCCAGAGGTAGATTTTCGGCGGACACCCCCTCCCTTATCAGCTGCAAAAGCGCCAGGGGATACAGTGCAAGTGGTCTCGAATCCACCGTTTTGATTGTGGAAGTTTAACGTTTAACGGTTACCCCTGTGCCATCTCGTTTCTGCGAACACGGACCTGTTCCAAACACGTCCAATCACTCAGCACGGGCGCAGATACCAAGTGGGGCCCGTCTTTTTTCTTATCCGAGGTGTCTCACGTGTTACCGCATTGCATAGAACAATGCCACGACGTGCTTATACCCTGATATCCCTACCACCATCAAACGAACATGGAAAGCGGAGGTTTCTACCGCGGCCTCGGAACAGTCTCAGAGAAGTAGAGTGTCATAGCTGGCGTGCAAGGCAGCCTGGCAGGAAAGTTATCGCATCTTCAGCTAGTCATAGATTCCAGTTTCATGAACAGACATGATTTCATTCTCCAAGCGCTCACAGGACATACTAGTATATTCCCAACTCATCCGTTCATCAACCAACCTCTGGACGAATACGTCAGCAACTCTGAATCACGATATGGCGGTAGCGAGTTGATCGATCAAAATAACTATAACTTTATAAGCCTCATCGCACGGAACGCCTGCACCCCCCCACCCATTTGCAAACCCCCTCAAGACGAGGAGACAGGCAGAGCAAAGGAGAGGCTGGAGCCACTCGTGGCTCCCCGCGCTCGATCCGTTTTCCATCATCCCACCGACCAACGAACAGAACAACAAGAACGAACATGAATGTTTACTCACCGATCGTCAAGTTGGATCATATCCCCCTCGTCCTCGTATCCTGGAAAGAACGTCACGTCGTGAGTATACAGAATAAAAGGGAGAGGGAGAAGGAAAAAATGCCGATCAAATAACTATAACCGCACGCTCTCATCGCGCAGAAGCGCCTACTCCTGCGTCCGTATATGCATACAACCTCAAGACGAGCCTATATGCTGAACGAAGGAGAGACTGGACGGCGAAGTCCCCACGCTCGTAAATGTGTACATTTGGATATCATCATACCGAGGAAATCGGGGAAACGATGCTGTACTCACGTCGAGATAGAAACGCATAGAAGGAGGATGGTCTATGAGCGGATGAAAAATACTGTACGCGTGAGTGGTTTTTGTATGTACGTGTTGTGCGAGACCTTGTAGATATAACACGTACAAACAACCGCTCCGATGAGCAAAAGCCTTGACGTGGTCACCCGAGTTCGAACCATGGCGTTTCTCCGTGAGTCTGTCCGAAAGAACGAAACCAGATCTAACACCTTCTTAGCCACCTCCACGCGACTCCACCTCCGTGCGCTCACGCGCTCTGAATCCGTCCACCGAATATTACCGTTCATACCCCAAATACCCCCCACGCGTCGATCCATCACGACCGGCCGACCCCCGGGCCGCCCACCCTCCTTCCCCCCACCTCCCGCCCGACGCCACTTTGAATACATCCCACTCACACAACCCCAACGTGCCGACGACGGAGGAATCCCCCGCCGTCCGACGAACCGCCAGATCCCCTTCGACCACGTCTACGTCCTCGACCCCGACACCAACAAGCTCTCCGGCGCCAAACACAGCCTCGAAGACCTCCTCGCGACGCGTCAACGGCGCGTCGTCGAGCTCGTCGCGGCCACTCCGGAGCCGATCGTGCGCGTCACGACGCGGAGCGAGGTCGAGGCACGATACAGGGAGATGAAGCGCGCGTCGAGGGCGGGGGCGAGGGTCGGCGAGGCGCCCAAGGAGGTGCAGCTCACGTGGGGCGTCGCGAGCGCGGATTTGGAGCACAAGCTGCGCAAGGCGGGGCGAGATCTGGACAAGGGGTATCGCGTCGTCGTCGTGGTTACCGTCAAGAACGGACATCGACATCGACCGCCCAGCCGGCAGGAGTTGGTGGCATTCGCGGACGAGATCGCAACAGCGCTCAGCGAGGTTGCCCAAGAGTGGAAAGAGCGAGAGTTTACGGGACGCTCGATGACCTTGTCGTTCCGGAAAGTGGAACTGGATGAGCCCGAGGACGATCTCCAGTCTCGCTGATATCTACTCAATGTAACGATTTCTCTACCCTATTACACACCGTTGGGATACTTTTCACGTCCGTGGAGATATCCCCTTCCCGGCCCTCAGCCCCTGAAAATGTCGTCTACGACGCTTCCACCCGTGACGCGCCTTCTTCCACTCTGATCGCTGAACAGGAAGCCCACGTTCCTTGCGCGTTGGCAGGGTGGACGGCAAGAATCGCTTCTTCTTCGGCCTCGGGAACGCAAGCGGCTGGCGATTCACCATCGGGACGCCCGGTCGGTTCATGGACGCGTGCAGCCAGGTCCCAAGGAACAGCCGTCTGTATGCCATTGGAACCTCAAACCCAGCATCTAGCATCCCATTGACGACCCGCTGCAAAAACGGGTTGCAATTCCGCGGAGGAACGCCTCGCTTCGAATATCGCATCATCGCTCTCCTCTCCTTTTGCCGCCAATGCGCTGGTCGCGTCTTTGCCGCCCGTCGCGTCATGCGAGGCTGCCGTCCAAACATTCCCAGCGCAGCGTTGAAGAACCGAGCGTCTGGCTGGAGATTGTACACGCGAGGTTGCGCATTCGGGACAATGCGTGTGAGGGTATCGTAGATGTCGCGCGCTGCGCGGAACATGGAGCGGTAGAGCACCACGCCCATACGAAGCCCGAGCGTCCTCCTCGACCGGTGTCTGCTCGCGATCTTGTCCTTGGCAAGAACGTAGCGCGCCCACCCCTTGACTTTGTCCTTGCCGTCCGTGCGCGGCTGCCACTTGTGGTCCCCGGTCTCGACCGGTAAACGAGCACGCACATGAAAGCCCTTGCGCGCTTCCGCCCCATATGCCTGCATCATGATCGTGTACGCATGGACGGGGAGACACCACCCCTCGACGACCTCGAGACCCTCGTTTCCGCTCTTGAGCCAACTGATTTTCTCGGCTTGCTTCGCAAGGAGCCATACACGCTCCGCGAGACCCGTCTTGCCAGCTTTGCAGAGCGCATTCAGAACGGAAGTGAAGAAATGGGGCCCGAGGCTGACTGCACGGTAGATCCTTTCTTGGCGTGCGCGACGCGCCATCGTGGCACGTTCGTGGGGGCTGGGCGGGTTGTCGCCCCATGCCGGGTGATCGACGATGGTCAGTTCAGGGAGGACATGGAAGAGGATGGAGGCAACGACATGTGGGTTCCCAGTCGACGTGAGATGCGTAATGTAGGAGGTCAATGTGTACATATCCGCTGGGATGTTGGAAGATGCGGGAGATGTTGCCAGGCGTTCGGAAAGCAATTGGCTGCTGGAGCCAGGTGGAGAGTATTGGTGGGGAATGCACGATGGCACCGTAATGCCGTGATCGCTGTTCTCCTTTAGCTTTCGTAGTTCTGCGACAGCAAAGGAGGCGATATCGTTTCGCCTCAAGAGTGTGCCGGACCGTACAATGATGTTGTACGTGGTAGTATCAGGCTTGAGAGTAGGTCGTCGTAAATGTTCCATGTGATGCAGAACATCCCGGGCAAGCGAGACAGAGAGGCGATGGCGAAGAGCATAGTGCACGAGAGAGTTGTACGTCTCACGGGACAGTGGAGGCATGACATGTACGCGTTTTCCTTGGTGCTTGGCTGGTGGATCCTTGGCCTTTCTTGTTGGGAGGTCTTGCAAGAGGCCGAGAATGACACGATGGAAATACCGATATGCATTGACCGTCCGCTCAGAATTTGCTTGTACGAGCACGACTGTATCGGGGAGCTTCGGACACGAGTAGAGCACCCGCAGCAGATGGGATATATCGGAAAAGGGCATGGACCGACTGTCAATAAGCCCGGCCAAGTTGGCGAGCGCCTGTAGAGCTTCTTCGCGGTCTTCAGAGTCGTCGGAAAGTTCCTCCTCGCATTGTTGGGTGATCTCTTTGAGGAGTCGTTTAGAAGGTATTCTCGAACGGATAAGCTCTTTCCAACGGTCGATTAACTGCGGCGAAGCAGCTCCCTGGGATACCTCCTGTTCTGCTATCCTTGCTTTAATCTCCTGTGCCTTCTGTGCTTTCGTCTCGTAATCTTTGACGAGGAGAACAAAGAGCAAGGATCCCATGATGATCTCGCCTTGGAGTAAGCAAAAGTTGACGAGGGCCTCGAAAGTACGGTCCGAGCACTGGCGCCTGTTCTCCCGAGCCTTGAGCAAAAGCATCAAGGCAAAGCGGAGGCCGTCATCTTGAACTGCGTCGGGGTTGATAGGAAGATGGTCTGGGAGGAACCCGGGGGAGCGAAACATGGAGGTACCTTTTTGCTTGAGCACGCTGAACACGGTCGGAGGGGCGTGCAAGAGTGCCTCTGTGACTTTGAGGAGTGTGGCCTGCCGCAGGGGAATGCCTTTCTTGATCAAGATCTGGGCGGTCTCGTACGCTTTGAGAGGGGAGTCATTGCGAATGACGTGATGCAACATGACATGGGCGGAGAGCCTCGGAGAAACGGGCTTGTCGAAGGAGATGGGAATAAACTCGAAGGCGGGCATGAAAGGGAGCTTGATGGGCTGGGGCGGTGCAGCGTTGGGGTGGCTGGAGGAGTGCAGAGAGTTGATGATAAAGTGTGCATCGCGAAAGGCACCGCTGCTGCAGGCTAGACGAACGGCTTTGGCGGCGAGTATGGAAAGAGGGAGGGTTTTGGGGGTATGGCAAGGGGCGGGAGGTCTGGGCTTGGTGGACGCTTGCGAGCGCACAAACGGGGAAGAAAAGACGGAGCGGGCAGGAGGAGCAGTCACTGCGCTACGAGCAACTCTTGACAAGGCCCATTGCATGGGTCTCGCATGCCCTGCACGATTCGTCACACACGAAAACCGACCACAAAAAAGACTCACCCTGTACCAGCAAAAATAATAGTCAAGGCGAGAAAGTCACTTGCACGTGACAAGGGAAGAACTTTGACCTCGACGTCGAGGAGAGAGAAAAACAGACATGAACTACGACAGACCACCGCACAGAGGAGGAGGCCCCCACCGCCGACGACACAACAGAGAGAGAGGTGAGGATCGGTCGATCCAGCACCCGAATTCGCGTGAACGTTGACCACAGACGACTACGACTATCACGACCGTCGCCGGGAACACGAATCCCCCGAGCATGTCGTCAAAAACATCATCATCAAGCTGGGCGAAGTCGTGAGTTCCCCTCTGCCTGCGTGCGCCCCCTTCTGACCCGCGACCAGGACCCCGTCCAAGAGATCCCCCGCGTTGCCAAACAGATCCGCGAGGCGCCTGTCACTGTCGCTGCCATATCCGAAGGCATTCGTCTTGCGTGAGTGTCTGCCCTGCTTTCTTATCTGCCCACCGTTGACCTGCCACAGCGTCACCGAGCAGCCCTACAAGATCCCATACTATGCGGCCCTGCTCCGTTTGCTACACGATCCAGCACCTTCCGAGACAGAGACAGTCCAAGCGTCTGGCTCCTCGTCCGTACCCTCGCTGGGAAAACTAGTCCTCGAAGACTTTTGGAAGGGCTTCCAAGGCTATCTCGACAAGCTCGCATGGCGAGATATTCGTCTCTGTGTACGTCCAACTTGACATCCATTCACCCTTGCTGACCCTAACTAGATACACTTCTTTGCCCACTTGATGGTCGCTCAAGTCATTTCTATCGAATCCATGTCTGCCCTCCTCCAATCCTTTGCAGCTGTCCTCGACGAGTTCGGCGTGTCGTATGGTCGAGGAAAAAACGCCGCTCTGTGCGCTACGGAGGGATTGCTCATCGTATGTCTCTTCTTTTCCTTTTCCTTTTTCTGCTCATCCAACCGCATTCTAGGCTGGACCTGTCATCAAGAAGAGCCTGTCACCAAACACGGCCGACATCATCAAAGCCATTCAGGCTTTCAACGAATCTGTTGTCTCCTCCAAGGTTCTCACCCAGCCTATGATATCCCTCGAATCATCCGATCCTGCACTTCTCGAAAACGCGGAAGAGGTATGCTTTATTAAATTTCCTTTTTTTTCTGTTTACCACCATAATTCGCAGCTTCTTGAGAATGGTCTTGCCGTACTCAAAGCGCTTGAATCATCCGAGTTTTTGGATGCTTGGAACAGCGTCCCACAGCCGTATCTTGACTACCCGGACCTGGACCCCACTATCTCTTCGCCTTTCGAGCTGCCCTCCATCCTGGTACCGCCCGAGGTTATTGAGCTCGATGGTCTTGCAACCGACGCAGGTGAGGATGCTCAGGTGAAAAAAGAAGAATGGCCAGAGTACTTCTTTTGCCTCTTTGATAATACCGTACGCTGTGATCCCTCGAGAGACTCATTCCCCGTATTGACATCCACCCCAGATAACTCCAGAGGCCCTGAGCGTCTCTGGGTTTTTCATCCGTTCTCACGTCCGCGACATGGTCGACATTTTTGAGGTCAACCGAAAGGAGTGTGCTAGACTGTTGCTCGAGTACCCCAAATGGTGCGTACCGGGTACATTCAAGCCCAAATCCGGAGCACCTCTCCCTATTGAGGAAGACCCGAATGCTAAAAACTGGCAGCTCGAGAGTGCCGTGATCGAGGTGAGCAATATCAAGCCAACCATCGGGGTCGCTAACATTACATCGTCCCGTCAGACGGTCCTTGGCTCGTTGTTCCTCCTTCCAGAGTCACCTCAAAAGTCGATGTACTACATCGCCTTGATCACTGAACTTTGTAAACTTTCACCCTCCACCGTTGGTCCAGCGGTTGGCAAGTCCATCCGAAAGTTGTACACCGCGCTTGGCGACGGACTCGACCCTGAAGTTTCCCGTCGTTTCGTCGAGTGGTTCGCTGTACATATGAGTAACTTTGGGTTCCAATGGGTGTGGAAAGAATGGTGGGCACTTTTTACCTCGTGGTCCCTGGGTTGTATTGATGACCTTGTTAAACAGGGTTCCAGATCTTGCTTTTGTGGAGCAGCATCCAAAACGATCCTTTGTTCGCAGGGCAATTGAGCTCGAAATGCGGTTGTCGTATCATGACCGGATTCTTAAAACTCTTCCCGAGCCCATGCAAACTGACCCGGGCGTGATCGCTGTCCAACCACCGGGCCCCAGCTTCGAGTATGAAGATCCCTGTAAGTTCACTCAACTTGCCTCAGTTGCCCTCTCCTCACTCGTGCTCCACAGCGAGTCCCTACTACGACGCCACTCAGTCTCTCCTCGGCCTCCTTCGTGGACGTTCCCGCGCTGAGGAAGTTATATCTCACATCGATAGCCTTAGGGCGTCTCTCGAGTCGACTCCTTCTGCTCCACATCCATATGCATCCATTGACGCCTTGATACGTTCCATCGGCGTCCAATCTCTGCTCTCGATCGGCTCTCGCTCCTTCTCTCACCTCCTCAACGCCATTGAGCGGTATCTTCCTCTTCTTCGCGGTCTTGCCAACCCCAATCCCGCGCAAGGCGGTGGCGATGTGACGGAAGCCAAGACAGACATTCTCAACGCTGTCTTTGCGTTTTGGAAGAGGAATCGACAAATGATCGGGATCGTATTCGACAAGTTGATGCAATACCAGATCGTCGATCCTACCGAGGTCATCGCGTGGACGTTTGGAAATTCAGCGGGCTATAGCGAGGATGGCGTAACGAACCCATTGTCCGTTGCTGCGTTCGAATGGGACCTGATCAAGGGTGCTTTGGACAAGGCCAACGGGAGAGTGATGGTTGCGAGGAGAAAGGTGGCGGCACTGAGGAAGGAGCAGGACGATAGTATTGCGCGTGTCAAGGCGAGCGGCGGCGCGGACGTGGCGAGCATGGAGGTGGACGGGGAGGTGAAGCCCATCAAACAAGGTATGGTTCCGTCTTCTGCAGTGCATGCGTTACCTTACCTTTGTCGACGCAGATGACTCGGCGGAGAGTCCTCAGCTCACCACCGCTCTGAAGGCGTTTGCGAGTCTCACGCGCGAACAGAAGGGCGCGCTTTCGCGGACGATCGAGGGCTTCGTGTCGTGCCTTGCACCCTCGCCAGGTGATGTCTACCAGAACCCGTATGGCCACAGCGTGATCGGGGACGAGGCTTGGGAACAACGTCTAACATGGTCCAACAACGAGTGGAGGACCTGGGAGACTTGGGGGTGGTATAGACACTTTTGTAGAACGGTTCGTCGCTCTCCTCTGCCTGCTCGGGCTTACTCTGACGTCTATCCCAGTATGCGCCGTACCTGCGCAACTACGCGACGACGCTCAGCACTGTTGGTTTCGCAAAGATTCAAGATTCCGCGGACCCTGCTGCCAGGCTGATTAAAAAGACGTGGGATATCGCGACAGGCCAAGAGGCCTGAGTCTAGGCATTGATCGTGCTTCCTTGTCCGCTCTCTTGTACACGATATTGTCTCGCAATAATGTTGTCAGTAACTTTATGTCTATCATGAGTGCATCTATCTACACATCTGTCGGGTAACCCAAAGTAAGAGGCAGTCATGTCACTCCTTCTTGTCCTTGTCCTTTGCCCGGGTCCCGGTCGAGTACCCGATCGTACCGATGAACACCAAGGCAGCGCCAGACCACATCATGGCGTTGGCTTGACCGCCATACACGGCGACGCTGAGGAGGAGCGACACGGCTTTGCGTACGGTCAAGATGAGGGTCACCGTGAGCGACGACACGCGCCCCGTGAGCCTGTTGACGCCGACGACGCAGAACAACTGTGTCAACGTGTTCGCGCAGAGGTACAAGAGCGTGGACGGCAGCACGAGCGGGACGGCCGAGAGGGAGACGGCCGGACTGGCGATCGACCGGGCGAGTTCGGTCGCGATGCTCTCCCGGGAGAAGTAAAAGAGGGGGAGTGCGAGGGAGTGAATGTAAAACATGTGTTCCTGCCAGGACGGCGGTGCGAGGGGGTCGGATGCGGCGTGGGGCTTGACGTAGCGCGCAAAGACGTAGTCTTGGGAGAGTCCGAGGAAGGGTGGGATCGCCGGGTCGTTGGGGAGCGGGGGATGGAACGGGGGACGTACTGTTTCTTGACGAGGAGCCGGCCGAGCCTGAGGATGTTGATGATCATGTCGCCGCTGCGGAGACGATGTGGACGGACATGGGTATGTTGTATGCGAACGCCGCATTGTTGAGGCAGGTGATCCTTGGCCATTTCAGAGACGCCCTCTCGCATTGACACTGCGAGTTCGAATGACGTGCGGTATAAATACAATGATGTATGAATTCCGACGTAAATACCGTTTTAGAACGCCATCATACATATGGGTCACACAATCCGAGTCGGGACCTGCCATCCTTCATGGAATGTTCAAACGCTGTTGTATCGGATTGTCGGTCGTCGGGAGGCATCGGAAAAGACGAGAGCGTACCTGCTTCAGAGCTTTAATAAGAAGCCACTCCTCGTTGGAGACACCGGCCTTGAATGACGACTGAAAGAGAACGTTATCAGAGTGAAGATGCACGTCACTCAAATATTGTACCTTGAGGACATCGATACTCTGCCTCGTGATGTGGCTGAGAAGTTCATCTTTCTCGTCGAAATGGCGGCCGAACATCTTGGCCGACTGACCCACGGCATGCTTAATCTTGACAACTATGCGCCCACCCGCCTGCGATTTCTTGACCATCTGGAATGACAAACATAAATCGTTCAGGGCAATGCTAGACAACTCGCGACTTACCTCGAATGGTCTACGGTTAATCTCCAATGATGTTCTACGCACATACGTGGGAAGCCTGATCCGAGACCAACATCTCCGTTGTTGACTTACATTTTCCCAAGGTCGATGATGTTCCTCTTCTGGGTAGTTGGGTTGACCTTTACAACGCAGATGGGGGTACCGACCCGCAGTGTTCCATTGAGAATCTCCACACCTAAGATGATGGGGTCTCGTTTGCAAAATACAGCGGTAGTCTTCAAGCGACAAGGCCAGATTTTTCTTGGCAGGGCATTTTGGCCGTCCCGCTCATCCTTAATGACAGTAGCTGGCGCGGCACCATTATCTTCCTCCAGCAGCTCTGCTGTAGCAGGGGATAAGGAGGGAGATGCAGTGACTGGGACAGGACTGAGCGGTCTTGGTTCTGGAGCAGGGGGTGCAGGAGCTGAGTCTCTATCCTCATTTTGCTTTTTCATCAGTAAGTTACCCGCTTTCTTGGCCAACTCGCATTTCAACTATTCCACAGAATGAGGGTGATAGTGATAGAATTTAACGCATCTAGGGCATACCTTTTCTTTCTCTTTCTCTCTCTGCTTCTCCACCTCCTTTCTCTTCTCCTCCCCCGCTGCCTGCCCCTCTTCCTCCCCGATGCACCATCTCTCCTCCTCTTCCCTCCGCCTTGCTTCCTCTTCTAACCTTTTCTTTTCTTCCATCATTACCTTCAGTGCACTTATTCCACCTTTCTTTTTATTTGCAGTTGGGGCTGGTGCCGGGGCCACAACAGGAGTAGGAACCGATCCATCTTCCTCCTTTTTACCCTTCTTCTTCTTCTTCTTCTGCTTCGCAGTAGCTCCCCTGCCGTCCTGGTCGTCCACATCCACCACCATCGCGATCACAGTAGTATCAGCTAGAATAGCAGTCAATTTCATTGCCTCTGCCTTTTTCTTAGCCTGGAAGGATCAGAATGAAAAAAATGCAGGGAGTGACTGCCAGTGAGAGTGATAAACGAACCTTTTCGCGTTCTTTCTTGAGCTTTTCCTTTTCCTTTTTGGTGCGGATCTTCGGACCAGACTCTGCATCCCGGTCTGCATCATTGTCCTTCTTTTCCTTTGCTGTTGCTTTTATGGCAGACTAAACGATGATACAGCAGTTGAAGTAGATCAATAGAATTTGAATGTAATCGAACACACTGGCACTATGAGACCTCCGGAGTCTTTGTTCTCCGGTGGGCCATCATCTTGCATTGAGAGGGGACCAAATGATGAGAATCCAGGTATCGCCTTGGCGTTTGGAGCGTTGTCATCAAACCCGCCGATCTGTTGTGTGGCAAGACTGTTATTCGCGACAGATTGGCCAACACTGCCAGTGTCCCTAACGCCGTGTAGACATTCCGAGTCAGTTATGATCTTGGATGTCGATCGTGGTTGACTGACCAGTAAGCATCATGACCGAGTCCTTTGGCTTTCCCCCCCTTATTGTTTGGGGCCATGGCGACTAACGTGGATGTCGCTCTTGCCGAAACTGATCGAGAGGAGATTGGCGGTCCCGCGCCTTACCTAACTCGTCCAGTCTCTGCTCTCGATCGGCTCTCGCTTTTTCTCCCATCTACTCAACGTCATCGAACGGTATCTTCCCCTTCCTCGTGGTCTCGCCAGCCCCGATCCTTCGCAGGGCGGTGGCGATGTTACGGAACAGGCATTCTCGACGCCGTCTTTGCGTTTTGGAAGAGGAATCGACAAATGATCGGGATCGTATTCGACAAGTTGATGCAATACCAGATCGTCGATCCTACCGAGGTCATCGCGTGGACGTTTGGAAATTCAGCGG